>CM062516.1:31629187-31645187 GCA_031439585.1 Pterocarpus macrocarpus | reverse complement strand
AAAAATATTAGGGATTTTCTTTGGTACCCTTGTTTTTATAAGGATACCAGTACCCTTTTGTATTCAACGATTGTGATTTAATCACAAATTTCAAAGATCCTAAATACAAAGGAGAGTTATATTGACCTCCTCAGATTTAATGAATTACATTCTAAGACCACTCTATTTACACACGTGACAGAAACCACCCCTGCTACAAATAAAAGTTGATGTCGTTAAGTCATTGGGTGTTTTGTCCAAACTATCCTTTCGTACTCACCCCAAACGTATATTGTTGTGAGTTTTGAGTCCTGAGTTCACGTGACAGAAGATGAAGGAGATGAGGTTGGACTTGGTGTGAGTTCCGGGTTTCAAGTTGACTCGAGTTCCGAGTTCACATGATAGAAAACGAGGAAGATGAGGCTGGTCTTAATGCGAGTTATGAATTCCAAGTTCCTCTTTGACTCGAGTTCCGAGTTCATTTGACAGAAGATGAGGAAGCTAAGGCTAAACTTGATACAAGTTTCGAGTTCCACTTTAATTCGTGTTTCGAGTTCACTAACAGATGATGAGGAAGCTGAGTATGGATTTGATCCGAATTCTGAGTTCTTCTTTCATTCAAGTTATGAGTTCTGAGTTCTATTTTGATGTGAGTTTCAATTTTGGCTAGAAGAAGAAAAGGACGCATAACGTGACTAGAGTTGGAAGAAGAATTTTAAAATACATAAAGAGGGCATTTTTGTTATTTTGTAGATAAAATATGTCAATTATATTATTAAATTGCCATTAATGAGCATGTGATGTTCACATACTATAACTTCTATCAATGCTGTTAACATATTATTAATAATAGGGAAAATCAATGTAGATTTTTGTAAAATTCAAGAATATGTGGAAATAATTTTACAAATAGAGGGGGATGGAGCATAATTACACTAAATTTCTGGAGAGATTAATGTAATTCTCCCTAAATACAATTAAAAGTAATTTTAAAAATTTGATAATTTAAGTTAGTAGGACATGTGACAAAATTTTAACCACAAATAACTAAAAAGTGTCGATACCCTTAAATTTTATAAGAGTACTAGAGAAATACCCAAAATATTAGACACATGAGTATTTATATAATCTAAATAATGTGGGGCTTAAGTGCTTTATAGTAATCTTAAGAGTAAAAAGTCCCTAATCTAGACAGCGAGACTTGAGTGCTCTATATTCTAACTTTTCGTTTATATATATATATATATAGTATAAATAGTGTGTGTGTGTGTGTGTGTGTGTGTGTGTAAGTATGTATGTTTGTATGTATATTATTATATCCTAGTTGAACTTTTGGTTGAATCAATTTAACCAATGAATCTTTAAATTAGTGTCTTATCTAGTTTGATACCAATTCAATTTTCAAAACCTTGGTTTGTAAACGTCAACATGCTTCCAAATATGGAATGATCCAGAACTCTTGCACTATAACATTAGCTTTTCAAAAAACTAAAGTCAACTAAGTGAGTCATTTACATTTTATATGATTCTTATCTCTTTGATCATTTATAATTGCTGTCTTCCCAAATTGGCATTTCCCCAGTTAGTTTGCTTAAAGGCATTAACATTTCTGCACGACTGCACGGATTAACGGATTAGGCTTTGGTTTATAAAGGCCAACTTGCTTAAGATATGAGCTTTACCTAGTCGGCTTTGTGGTTAGGAAGAAATTTATATATAAAAAAATACTCGCACTATATGAAAAATTTAACCAATGTGTGCGGCTCAATTGATAACTTGAGCAACCATGTGGACATATTATCAACGATGAGAGCTGGCAGATCCTGTAACCAAAAACTGCTTTACCAATTTATTAAAAAAAAAAGGCTGCTTCACCAAATATGCACTAAACCAAACTTTCTATATAAATTCGTATACAAACTAGTTGTCTTACATATAATCTTAATAATTATTTTAAAATATTTAATTCGATGTATTTGATATGGACGTAAAAGTGAGCAGGAAATTCCATGAATTATCTTTATGTTTAATTTTATATAAGAAATTAATTCATGGAATTCCTCCCTAATTTTTATCCCTATACCAAACATATCCTTATAATAGTAATTTCTTTTTTAATGTGAACTCTTATAGTAGTAATTTCGAAAAGTCATATAAAAAGTATTATATAGCTAATTTACAGCATGAAAAATGTTATACTGATCGTCTATTAAATTAAATTCTTAATCATTCTATTACTATAAAGACTGAACATGGATACTCTCAAGAGATTGGGTGTAAAAATAAACAAATTACACTCTTAATAGAGAACAACGATTCCAGCCTTGAAGCTGCTCTTGTAAAGAGAACATAACTATGGTTGCATTTGTTTTAACTTTTAAAAAAAGTGATTATAAAATTTAAATTTTATATATAATTAAAAAAGTTAAAAATTAATTTTTTTTTTATAAACTACTATTTTCAACTTCTACCAAAAAAAAGTCAAAAATAGATTTTTTTTAGATTTTAATTATTTTTAAAAAATTATTCAAATATACAAAAAATAATTTTTTTTCAATAAAAAATATGATTTTTGGCCCCGAAAAATCACACAAACGCACCCTATATCACCCAATATAAATTTATAATGGTGTAAAGGTTTTGTTTGGTTTGAGTTTAAGGGGAAAAAAAGGTCATGCAAACTATATCCATGAACTTTCCGGTATTTCAAACCATCGATTTACTTCTAATTGGGGAGTTGAACGAAACCACATCATCGATTTGGTTCAATTTAGTCTAATTGTATTTTCGATCAACTACTTCTTAATTCGGCTTTACCTTTTTTTTTCCATTCCAATTTCAATCAACACAAATTTGCTTAAAAATATTAATAAAATCATGTATAATAGATATGAAAAAAACAAATTAGTCTGTAAATGTTCAAGAACATAGTAATAAGTTTTTGTTTTTTGTTTGATCAAAACATAATAATAAGTTTAAAAATTATATGAAAATACATGACTCAGTTTGGTTTGGATCATAAATGAAAACTGAAATCTGAAATCTGAATCGATTTTTACAAAAAGAAAATCAAACCAAACCAAAATTATCTGATTTTATTTGGTATTTGGTTTTTAGATGGGTTTGATTTAATTAAACATTCTTAACTCTATTTAAAGAAATTAGTTCTTCACTCAAAATGTACGTAATTACACTAAGAAAAAAAGGATTAAAATGCGAATAGCTTTCATTACGTAAATTCAAGAGTGATAGTATGTATTTTTTAACAATGTAGCCTAGAAAAGATTTAAGCACACTTGAGTATTTCATTTGTTACTCAAATGTTCAATTATTACCAATCTCAGCCAATTTGAAGGTAGTATCATTTCTACAAATCTTTTCTTTATACAAATCGATGATAAAAATTGTCACGCCAATAATTTGCCCTTTTTCTATAACATTGGAAGACTAATTACGTATCATTTACGCTATTGAATTCACTATCTACCAATCCCCAGCGAAAACGCAATTTGTCAAAAGGAAATATCAAGTATAACCTTAACTTGATTTAGCATTTAGGCAAGTACTTTCTTCATTATTCTATTTTGTCATAGTGCATCATCATTATTCCTTGTCATGTCTTTTTCCTACTTCTTCTTTCGTATGGCCCAAGACACACATGAATTGGCTTCCAACCATAGTATCGGATTGGAAGTTTTTGTAAAATTTTGGAGGTTTAGGTTGGATTTAGGTTAGTTACTCATGTCAAAAGCTAAAATACATAATTAGATATTAGTTTAGTATAGCGTTCTAATATCGGGAAGACACAAGATACTGAAATAGTCACGCTACGGCAGCAGGAAAGGAAACCATAAGTCAAATTAACCAAAAAGTGGAGGGTGGTTTTTTTTTTTTTTTTTTTGAGTACATAATACTGGAGGATTTAGAGTACCTCAACTAAATGAAGTAGCATCACAAATTGCCACTGTACGAAGTAGAACTCTAGCTTGAATTAGTCGGATCCCACAAATCTACTTCACATTAGTATTTTACAATTTGGAAGACTGCGCATTAGTATTGCAAATCAAATCTCCTTCGTGCTACAAGAAATCAGAAGCCACTCTAACCTGATCAACACACAAATGGCTCGGCCGATATTTTTTTCAGATACAAATCCAACTATTTCTTCTTCTTAGCACCACTGGCCTTAGTCTTTTTGTTGGTCTCTTTAGCATTATTCTCTGGTGTTTCCTGCCCAAAAGAAATGAGCACTAGTCAAAGCCATGACATTTTAAACAAGAATAGTAACGTATCTGGGGTGCTTTATCTTAACATCAATAAAAGGAGTGTTTTGTTCGTTTAGTTAACCCATCAGCAGATTTTTGAAACATACGGTGCTTTATTAGGGTGGCTTTTACAGCAGATCAAGGGCAGCTCTACAAGATGCTCAAATTTTCTTTTAAAAATGTTATAAACCCATTTTGAAAACATCAAACTGCAATTCTTGAACAATAAAGTAGAAAAGGCGAAAACACCACCTATAAGCCCATATAAGTGCACTTTGCCCATATTAAAAAAATCTTAAACCATCACTCTCACCACCATGTGGGAGCAGGGCTTGGCACACCAATTGCAACACGGAGGTGGCCACTAGTATATACCAAATAGATTGCCAGCTATAATGAACATTCTTTTGGATAGTATTAAGTATTATTAGATGAAATACAATACAAAAGGAGGATGAGATATCTTGTCAATAAAGAAACAAAAGAAAAGAAACACAAGCAAGATAAGCATTCAAGCTCTCCAATTCTCTTGCAACTCCAAACCAATGAGACATTGTATCTATATAAGAAAGTCAATGAGACTTGTTCAAATTTAAAGTAACCAACATGATCCACAGACCTGCGTACTAAAGGTGCTTGAGCTAAATGCAAAGCTAGATATCAAATTTAAGAAATATACAATATTGCTAATCAAACATGGTAGGAGTAATGTAAGTAGGGTTGACACAGTTTTTTAATTTCTCATGTAAAATTAGTAAACGTATTTTTGTAATGCCAGAGTAGATAGTGATAACAGGTAATTTATCATTCCACAAAGTCACCATAATCATGTTAAAACCTTTACGTTGGTTACTAAAATATATATTCTGCATAAGCACAGATCGACTATGAAGGTTCACCAGGGCTATTCAGCTTCAGGCACCAGAGCAGACACCTCTATACAATGGCACAGAGTGCTTGGAACCCAGATTATATATTGGCAAGCTCAACTTGCCAAAAACCGTGGGCCTTGACCAGTTAGAAAGTTGCAGAGGGAACATCTTATACTCAATTGCTGGTTTGAAAGATCTTAGCATGCATTTGCTTTCCTGTCATTAAGTGTAGCCAAAATTATGCTAGCATTCTAGTAAATACGGAAAAACTCCTGTTTCTGGTACCTCAAAATTTTTTTCTCAGATGCAAAGGGGAAGGCATCCCATTATTAGATACTAAACAATATGGGAATGAAAGAAAAATAAAAGAAGAGAAAAGAAAAAAGGTGGGGAGGGGGGATAAGAGCTCCAAATCTACAGATTCTACACTTGGTGAAGGAGATGATAGGATATCCTTGCAACACAACTCATGGTGTTCAATTGCTTTTTTCTGTACCGAATAACATTCATCATCACACCTTGAGAAGAAATCCTAATAAAACAACACCTACCATATGAGTATTTATACCTCTGACTTAAAAAGTTGTACTCGGTCCATATTTTTTGACAATTTAAGTTGATGAGACACGTCATGGAACGCAAGAGTTTATTCTTCATCCATATGACATCATAAGAGAATGAAAATAATGCAAAGAAACAATAATTCATGATGTGCTTTCAGCCAGAAAAATGGGCAAATAAAACTGAATAACTGAATCATAGCTAGCCCAAAGTCTGACCATAAATGTTCTGATGAAGAATTAGCCAGGCTTTCTTCAAATACTCCAGGATGTTAACAAGTAGTGGAGATAATAGGCTTAGTGGATACATACCTTCCGTTTAATAGGTACAGATGGATTTGTTGCAGGCTTAAAAAATGATTCCAATCTGTTGTTTTTGGAGAGAGGAAAAGTGAAGGAATTAGATAGGAAGAGAAAAGAAAAAGGATTAACACTCATGTCCAAGGAGTTAAGAATCAACGCATCGCCTTGTGATGCTTTGTTCTTTGCTGCTTTAATTTTTTCTATTGCCTAAAATTGAAATAAAAATCATAACAAAACTGTTTTCTGAAGAAGCAATGAAAGCCCAACAAAATCCTAATCAAACAGTTCATAAAAAGATATTAAAGCCACACACCTTTGTCACCCTGTCACTGTTGAATCCGTTCTCATTTACCAGAAACGTTGTTAACCCCTGTAAGAAAGGCAACATAATCCAACCTAGTTATCTTGCCCAAAAACTCAATATGTAGAGAGAAGGAACATGAATATGTGAATCCATGTCTGTTTGAAAGGATATTTAATAACGGAGTAGTATTACTTCTTCATCTGGAGCAGACCACTTAAGATTAAGTTCCTCGTCTTCAGTAATGACATGTGGTTCCTTAAAAAGTCACTTGAGAGCTACCTGATATGGCCAATCATCTGGTATCTGGTACCTGAATCAATGCACTCAATATATTACCAAGGATAAAATATTAATATCATAAGGAAATACCATGGACCTTGCATTCAAAGGAAGAAGCATTTCAATAGCATTTAGATTGTGGATGCTCTACACTACACTTATCTGGTGACAATAGACAGCATTGATCTGATATCAATCACTAGATAAAGTGGCCAAAATGCCTAACAGCCTCCAATACTGTGATATAAACACATTAGAAAAGCAAAATACATGCACTGCAAGTGGTCACAATCAGTAAACTTAGAAAAGCCCAAATATCTGAGCCAGATGTCTGATTGCAAATGCAGAACAAATATAACAAAGGGAAACAAGTAACCCTATTTTCACTCAACTAACAAGCATCAAATTTCATATACTGGAAATGGTGATTTACAGAATGGAAAAATAAGAAAAACCTCTCTTTGTTTATGTTCTCCAGTATATTTTCAATAGAGCCATGTTGACGTATGAGCTTCAAAGCTGTTGTTCCCCCAATACCTGCAGCACACATCATTTTTATATTATCTACATATGCACATTGTGCTTATAGGCCCATTTGGTTAAGATTATAGGAGTACTTCTTTAGAAGCAGTAGCAAAGGCAAAAGCAGAAAATTGTTTTGCGTTTGGATATAATTGTACAAGTACTTTTTATCAAAATTAGAAGTTGTTAAATTGTTTGAATGTGATAAATATAGAGGAACTTTTTCTTATAAAATTACAATTAATGATATGGAGAGAAGTGAAAATGAGAGTGGGAAGGGAGTGGTATTTTCTAAATTTTAAGGATAAAATCGTAACTGAGTGTAAAGAAAGTGGTTGCTAAATTCAAGAAACAACATTCTCTCTCTTCTATTGCTTCTGCTTTTGGGAGAAGTAGCTCCTTATCTTTTTCTCAAAAAAGCAGAAAAAGTTGATTATTTTTTGCTTCTGCTTGTTTTGGAAAATACAAACAAACAATACTAAAGATTTCATAAATACTTTTTTTTGAAAAATTTTGAAAAAAAAAAAAAAAGCACTTTTTCCTGTTGTAGAAGCACAAACAAATGCACCCTATATGGCAATCATAAAACCAAACTTGGACCTAGCATCATACGAATCAAAATGGGATACAAAAATACCTCGAATGCTTTCACAATAATCACACCCGGAAAGAATGCATAAGTCAATAAATTGGTCCATGGTCAGATTTAGCTCTTCCAAAATCTGAAACAAGAGAAATATCAAAATGAGCAGATCAAATAGTGAAAAATTCAAAAAAACACTTTGAAACCTATAAGGACCTTGGCAATATCAAATTCCATCACTGGAATTTTTTTGGAGCTAGGATCCATTAAGTGGCGAACAAATTTGGGAGCTCCAAACGTTAAAGAATCCATATCTTCAGAAGCCACAGCATAAACCTACGATGTGTAAAATGTTCCACACAAATTCTAAGGAAATCTTTATTATAGAAAATGTTGCCAATTAATTTAAAGGTATCAATTAAACTCATATGAAGTCATAACAAAAGGTTAGGATGATAAAATGAACAAAAAAAGAAAAAGAAAAAGAAAAAACCAAAGGAAGAACATATCTGAAACTTAACTAGATTTTATACATTTAATTTTCTTGGTTTCCATGAAGTCTGTTTAAAAATGATTCATAACAATCTCTCCATTTTAGTTTTTATGCAGCCTGCTCAGAAAACAAAGGTGACACAGCAGATATGAACTTGCCTTTCCAGCCTTGCAAAGAGCAGCGCACTGAGCCTCCGCTTCTGAGGGTGCCTGTTGAAGCCAAAGCCTTAGTTAGATGATAAACACCTAGTATAATAAATACTTAAGTAGTGCAATGTCACCTCAACGACAGGCACTCCCATGAGTCTTAAAAGTCTTTTGCAGTCTTCATTGTGCTGCTTTGTCACCTACAAGAGTGTGGAGACATGGCCTCAACAGCATGCACCAAAAATCATGTTTCTATCCATGACAAACAAAAACTTCTTAAATGAACATGCCTAAGAAATGACTCACCTTCACAGTCCGTTTGCTGAATTTTTCAATGTCTTCCTTATTGGCAGTCTAAAACAACAAGAAAAATGCATCCCCAGGATGAATATTTTGATTTACTACAAGTAACTACTTGCACAAAGGAGCCATAGAGGTACGCCAATATCAAATTATTCATATACCTCCTTGGCTTCTGACAAATCCTCAGTAGCCTCAGCCCTCTTCGACAAACTACAACACAACAAAGTTTTAGTATGAAAAGCACATTATTATGGAACTTTCATTAAGGAAAAAATCCTCCATTCGACACCCCCCCTAAAAAAAAAAAAAAACCCAACACACGCACATACACAAACACAAACACACAAGATGAACTATCTATATTCTAGAAATAACAGAACATCAACGCAAAAATACCGTTTTGCCAGCTCTTGCTTCTTCAAATCAGGTGGCTGCCCATCAAAAACATATCTGTATAAGAGGAGCATTTGTTAAAAAAAAAAAAAAAAAAATAGCAAGAGGACACAGATAACAGAACAACTCTTTCTCAGAGGGTTCCATTAAAAGAAAGACAAAAGAAACAATAATAAAAAATAATTACACTGGCTTCATCCCAGCTTCTAGGAGTCTGATGGTCCTCGTAAACATGCCTTGCAAATGACTATAACATACACAACCAAAGCCATCACACAGTTAACTAAACACATTATAAAAAAGGAAGAAACTAAAGCATAACAATAGAACACAATTGAGCATAACCGATTGAAAACTAAGAACATGAAGACATTACTACCCTACCTAGTAACTTCACCAGCTTCGTTAGTGAGCATTTCAGTTCCAATTCTTCCCACCACAATCTGCACCAACATCAAAGGCACATGTTAAGTGAAGTTAACTTAACGGTTGGAAGCAAGTAACGTTTGCGAAGAGTAATACGGACAAGGAACTGGTAAATGCTCATGCTGGCGTCAATGGCGATCTTGCGACCAAAATAGCTCTCGAATTTGTTCTCCTTCATGGATTTCGGGGCATTGTCCGCTAAAAGCTTTGTTAAACCCTAGAATGGGGGGGAAAACCCACCAACCAAATTCGCAATCAACGAAATGAAATAACAAGAATAAAGGATAAAATTGAAATGAAAACGAAATGAAAATTTTGAAGACCTTAATACCCATTTGGTTGAGTAGTGTGTGTAGGAATGAGCAGAGAAAATGAAAATGGAAATGCAAATGTAACCGATGAGTGAGACGGCAGAGGAAGAATGAGGAAGGAGACACCAACTGCTTCCCGCGCACTCTCCTCAAGGTGTAATGTTTGTACCAAGCCCAAGTATTAGCCCATTAACGACCCAAGAAGCATACGAAAGTTTAGCGAAGCATGCTATTCTTTTTTGTTTTTTTGGTCTGCCGAAGCATGCTATTCTTAACCCAAGTGCCTTTTAACTGAAAAAAAATAAAAAAAGTTTAATTAGAGTCTGACCGACAAACAGAAAATTTTACACTGTTATCTAATCAAAACACTTTATTTACATGACTAATCAAGAGTGGGCATATGTCAAAAATTTTCAGACGCGATAATATATAATTGGATGCTCACAGAAAATTTTTACATCGACATAACAGATTTCAAATTAAATCCAAAAAAAAATATGTTCTTCAGGTTTTTCTGCTACACATTTTTTTTCTTCTAATTAGCATTATTATTTAACAACTGACGTACAATAAAATTTTAGAATAATTTTATAAAATTTGTAAATGAACTAGATTTCAAATGTTAATGATAAATTGCTTTAGTGTTACTCTTTTCAAATAACCACTTCTCTTTAAAATAAAAATCAAGATGAAATTTATTTAGTTATTTTATTGATTGACTACATAAGATTCGTAGTTTAAGTGCACATTTGCAGTTAGGACGGTTTATTTATAAACATTGTTGCTAAAAAATTTTGTTTAAGTCTCTCATTTTTAGAAAATAGCGTAAATGACCCTTATTGCAGGAACAACAAAACATAAATTTTTTAAGTTTTTTTAAAAATTATTTATCACTTTTAAAAAATTAGTTTAATTGTATACATGAACAGTGTAAAAGAATTTTATCCTGTTAACTAATAGAAATGCAAGAAACTACCAATCATATTAGATAACCACCCAATATAATGGGGAACCTATCATGATTTGGTACTTTATTGCATTCCTATTGATTAACAGTATAAAATTCTTTTACATTATCAGTACATACAAATTAATCTCTTAAAAAATTAGAGACTTAAACCCAAACAAAAAATATTTGAGAGATATCATATTTTAAGGGAAAAAATATAATTTTTTAAGCTTTTCAAGATTATTTATGTTTACTTTTAAAAATTAAGGTACTTAAACAAAACAAATTATTTTGAGCGGTCAAAATCAAGAAGTATTATATTTTTAGGGACGAAAAATATATATAATCCTATTTATATATTTTCTCTATTTATGATATCTTTTAATTTAAGGCATTTTCATGTTTCGAATTATTTGTCCATTTCAAATATTAAGAAGTTAATTCATAATTTTTTTCAATTTTATTCTTACATTGATCATTTCTTATTAATGTAATGAGTGAAAAAATATAGATAACGTTATAATTTCAACATAAGGATAGCTTTTCTAATATTAGTTTATTTTTCACTATTATCAACATAATTTGTTAATTTTTTAATATGTGTACAAATCTTAAAATAATAAATATTATGAACTAGTGAGAATATATACTTCAAAATCACAATTTGGTTGTGTCTCCATTATAAAATGTCAAAGTAATTTAATATTTTTTAAAAGTAAATTTTGTATTCTCCCACAAAATATAAGCCGTAGATTTTTCGGCTACACAAAAGTATAATTCTTTGTAAACTTTAGGCCAATCGTTAAACAAGCTACTAGTAGTAAGAGATTTAGAGAGTGTTTGTAAATTAAGATTTTGGAGGAAGAGAGATGGAATATAAGAATTTAAAGAGTAAAATAGATTTATAATTGCTTTTCAAACTATTCTCTTCCTTATCTTCCTTTCTAAAACTTTAACTTATAAATACACCCTTAGATAATGTGTATGAAATTATAAGTTTAAATCTTATTGCCATATATATCCCAAAAGAATCTATTGCCAAACGAGAATAGTTCAATAGTAGTTCACAAAAATGTTATAGGTGACACAGTTCACCATTTATTGATTACTATTGATTAAATCGTATTTATATAAAAAAAAATTCTTTAAAGTCAACTTGAGTTTAAAGTGAAAAAGTGAATGAGTATTTCTCCTAATATTTTTAGTAAATTGTTACAAATAACGGTCGTTAATCCAAGTCAATACTAAGACCTCGACCCAATCAAAGGGCACAAGACAGACCTCGGCTCAATGCCAAGCCGTTTCCACAAGACATGGTTTTGGAAGAGTTTCAGCCTAGTAGACGATTACATAAGACCTTCCTAGTTAGGGAGCAAACAGTTACTAAAGATATCCCTGAAAGGCAAAGCCACCTTCTCCTAGCCATCATTATAAATATCAAATCACAACCTAGGCATGTTTTTAGATCATAATTTCACCCTGATATCTTTGGGCCCTTGCTAAATTAAGCATCCGAGTCCTTACAAGTACCCCCTAACACCTTTGGAGTAGAAGGATTTATAAGCCTAAGAGTTCTCCAAACACCTTCTACCAGTATCTAACCCTTTTCGATATCATCCTCAACCCTAAAAGTTACTTCATATCATTAGTGCCATCTATGGGAACTCCATATCGCGATCACCTCTCTGCTTCCATAACTGGTGCCTATTGTGCTCTCGTGAAAGAAGACAAATGCTGCAACAAAGCAAAGCAACCAAGCTGGGGCCTCACAATATCCAGATTAGGTCCCAACAGTAAGGGAAAATGACCAACGAAATCAACTCCAAGTTGATGGAGCAATGGCATCCAAATCAGCCTCCTACACCGATGAAAATGATGTCTTTCAATCGAGCACCTAGCACGTGCCCACCTAAGTTAGTGAAAGGGAAGGTGGTCAACCCAGAGGACACTTGCAAAACCTTGACATCCTCGTATTCTTGGAAGAACAGAACAAGAAAATTCGCGAGTTAGAAGATGTGATCGACCAGATGAGAAAAGCAAAGGAAAGGCGACAACAGGAGGAAGAAGAAGAAATGTGTTTGGAAGCTTAGTAGTGGCAGGATGAAAATCCTAGAATCCAAATTGGAGTCCTATGTCATGAACAAGAATGACTAAGGAAATAATGACATAGAAAACTTGAAGAAAGACATAAGTATCAAGATAATGGAACCCGTAATCCTCGACGTCACGAAAGAAGTTACTCGCCGTTGTATGACTTGAATAATCACTAAACTGAGATTCAAGATGGTATGTGAACAACATGAGGAATATGAAGACGCTCCATTTTCCAACTATATCATGAGCGCAAGCCGCTACCCAAGTTTTCAAACACCCTACAAACATAGAACCACATGATGGAACAATGAATCTGCAAGACCATCTAGATTCTTTTGAGTCAAGGATGTGCCTGGACAAGGTTTCCGACATAGTAAAGTGCCAAGCCTTCCCCACCACATTGAAAAAGGCAACATTAAAATGGTTTAATTCATTGCCCCTGAGGTCCATAACCCGATTCTTGAACCTCTTGTCGAAATTCCTATCCTATTTCCCCACTAGGAAATTCAAACTAAAGTCAATGACGAGTTTGTTAAGGCTATACCAACAACCGAATGAATCATTGCGAAGTCACCTAGAAAGATTTAATGCTGAGTGTTTGTTAGTGGAAGATCTGCAAACTCAAATAGCCCTCGTGAACTCCTCATCGAATGTGCTCAAACCAGGTCCTTTTCGCGAATCATTGTTTAAGAACTAACCAAAAGTTTGCAGGAACTGCAAAAGATAGCAGAAAAGTGCATTCATTTGGAAGAAGCCATGACCATAAGACGAGAAAATGAAAGACTGGGAGAGAAATTATAAGGAAAAGTCCCCAAAAATTGGACAAACCAAGGAAAAGAGATCGGACACTGAGAATCGAAAGATTTGAAGACTATACTTTTCTCAATGTGTCGCTAAATGATTTATATAAAGAAATATGCCAAATTGATAAATTTTTCGTGGATCAAGCCACTAACAAGGGCTACCATAGATATATCACAATTTATGTATACCATAATCATATGGGCACAAGACTGAGGATCATTACAACCTCCAAAAGCCATGGAACAATTGATCCAAGAAGGATGTCTCAAGTAAATATGTAGCAGATAAAAAGGCCCATGTAGAAAGAGGACCTCCTCGCAAGAGAAAGGGGACAAGATGGATAGCAAGTAGTATGCTTTGAAAAGGCAGCTCTTCACCTTACTTACATCAATAAGACACTTAAGGTAGTACTTTCAAAGCACACCATTGTCATGAGAACAAACTAGCAAATCCAAAGAGGTCTTTCATGTTTCTAATCTCGCTAGAGGATGGTAGCCCTGGTCAAGGAATTGTTTGAGTTTGACATTAGATATGAAACTCGTACAACCATTAAAGCATAAGCATTAACCGATTTCCTTACCGAATTCATGGACAAAGAGGCTTTTTCTGAGGAACCTGCATGGACAGTATTCGTAGACGACGCTTTAAGCCCAAAAGGGTGTAGCGCAAGGGTCATTTTGGTGCTAGAAGACTAAGTTCAAGTGGAATTATTAGTAAGGTTCGAATTCTTGATATCAAATAATCAAGCTAAGTATGAGGCCTTAGTTGCGGGTTTACAACCAGCTAAAGACATGGGGGTAAGGTGGCTCATGATATGCAAAGAACTCACAAGTTGTGATGTCACAAGTCATCAGAACCTACTAAGCCAAGGACTCGCTACTATAGAAATACTTGGCCAAAGTCAAGAAACTTGCTGAAGAATTTGAGCAAGTTGAAGTGAAGCACGTGCCAAGACAGCAAAACATTTGTGTAGACATACTATCAAAACTCTCAATCACAAAGCCAAGTTCAAGCAACAAAAGTTTAATCCAGGAAATGCTAAGGTCCCCATCTATAGGCAAACCTTTATCGATTTCCGAGTTAGAGTCGGCTCCAAGTTGGGTTGCACAATCATCGAGTACCTAAAAGAAAGGAAACTCCCTACCAACTCTAGGGAAGTAAAAAGGATAGTGCAAAAAGCAACTCATGTCACTCTAATAAATGAGCAGTTGTACAATTAGGGGATCTCCCAACCCCTGCTCAAATGCTTGGGACCATTACAGGTCAAATATGTATTAGAAAAAGTCTACGAAGGTTCCTGTGAGCTGGGTATTTGTGGCCCATCCTGGTTAAGGATTCATCCGATTTTATAAAACAATGCCAAAAATGTCAACATTCACACTTCCACAAATCATCACCGAAAGAACTAACCGCTGTTATCTCCTTATGTCCTTTCAACAAACGGGAATTCCACATACTAAGACTATTCCCACTAACCCTTGGACAAGTTAAATATCTCATAGTCACTGTTGACTATTCTATTAAATGGGTCGAGGTAGAACCATTGTCTACCATCTCAGCCGTACAATGCCAAAAGTTTCATGGCAAAATGCATTAAGTGTATATGGGATCCCGAAACCATGGTAATCGACAACCGAACTCGCCCCACCGATAAAATGTTTCAAGAATTCATGTTGGGTTCTAGATCCGCACTACTTTACTTCGATAGAACACCTACAAGCTAACGGCCAAGTAGAGGCTGAAACAAAGTCATTTTATAAGTGGTTGAAGACAAGGTCTGACGACGCAAAAAGATTATGAGCAAGACAAACTAGGAAGCGTGTTATAGGCTTACCGAACCACACCCCTACTCTACTATGAGCAAACCTCCTTTCAAACTTATGTATGGCACCAAGGCCATAATCCTAGTAAAAATCAGTGAACCCTTGCTCAAGGTAAGCCAGTACTCAGAAAATAACAATAGTCAAGCCTAGAGAGAGGAAGTGGACCTCATTAACGAAGTCTAGGAAAAGGCGCATGTCCAAAATGAAGCATTAAAGCTAAAATAGCCAAAGATACAATAAAGGAGTTATTCCTTGAAGCTTCAAAAAGGGAGACTCGATCTCCAACACACAAACATCACCGCCACCACAAGGGCAAGGCAAACTCGCAGCAAATTAAGAAGGGTCACAGAAGGTTATTGAAGTTTTAGGCAAAGGCACATACAAGCTAACCATTATCATAGGTTCTAAGGTTTTGAGGTCATAACATGCATTGAACCTCAGCAGATACTATACTTGAATTTCGTATAAAATTGCTCAAGTGTTGGCATACTCTTTTTCCTACCATGGGTTTTGTTTTATAGGGTTTTCCTAGGAAGGTTTCAATGAGGCACGACTTGAGCCTTCAACCGAGTTTCAAAACTAAGATTGGGC
>CM062516.1:31606737-31628687 GCA_031439585.1 Pterocarpus macrocarpus | reverse complement strand
TGAGAAACCAATACCTTTTGGATTAAGACTTGATTCCATTCAATACCCAAAAGAACTTAAAGAAGAATGAGAAACCAATTCCTTAAGGAATAAGACTTGCTTCCAATCAATTGCAAAAGGAACATAAAGGAGAATGAGAAACCAATACCTTTTGGATTAAGACTTGATTCCATTCAATACCCAAAAGAACTTAAAGAAGAATGAGAAACCAATTCCTTAAGGAATAAGACTTGCTTCCAATCAATTGCAAAAGGAACATAAAGGAGAATGAGAAACCAATACCTTTTGGATTAAGACTTGATTCCATTCAATACCCAAAAGAACTTAAAGAAGAATGAGAAACCAATTCCTTAAGGAATAAGACTTGCTTCCAATCAATTGCAAAAGGAACATAAAGGAGAATGAGAAACCAATACCTTTTGGATTAAGACTTGATTCCATTCAATACCCAAAAGAACTTAAAGAAGAATGAGAAACCAATTCCTTAAGGAATAAGACTTGCTTCCAATCAATTGCAAAAGGAACATAAAGGAGAATGAGAAACCAATACCTTTTGGATTAAGACTTGATTCCATTCAATACCCAAAAGAACTTAAAGAAGAATGAGAAACCAATTCCTTAAGGAATAAGACTTGCTTCCAATCAAATGCAAAAGGAACATAAAGGAGAATGAGAAACCAATACCTTATGGATTAAGACTTGATTCCATTCAATACCCAAAAGAACTTAAAGAAGAATGAGAAACCAATTCCTTAAGGAATAAGACTTGCTTCCAATCAATTGCAAAAGGAACATAAAGGAGAATGAGAAACCAATACCTTTTGGATTAAGACTTGATTCCATTCAATACCCAAAAGAACTTAAAGAAGAATGAGAAACCAATTCCTTAAGGAATAAGACTTGCTTCCAATCAATTGCAAAAGGAACATAAAGGAGAATGAGAAACCAATACCTTTTGGATTAAGACTTGATTCCATTCAATACCCAAAAGAACTTAAAGAAGAATGAGAAACCAATTCCTTAAGGAATAAGACTTGCTTCCAATCAATTGCAAAAGGAACATAAAGGAGAATGAGAAACCAATACCTTTTGGATTAAGACTTGATTCCATTCAATACCCAAAAGAACTTAAAGAAGAATGAGAAACCAATTCCTTAAGGAATAAGACTTGCTTCCAATCAATTGCAAAAGGAACATAAAGGAGAATGAGAAACCAATACCTTTTGGATTAAGACTTGATTCCATTCAATGCCCAAAAGAACTTAAAGAAGAATGAGAAACCAATTCCTTAAGGAATAAGACTTGCTTCCAATCAATTGCAAAAGGAACATAAAGGAGAATGAGAAACCAATACCTTTTGGATTAAGACTTGATTCCATTCAATACCCAAAAGAACTTAAAGAAGAATGAGAAACCAATTCCTTAAGGAATAAGACTTGCTTCCAATCAATTGCAAAAGGAACATAAAGGAGAATGAGAAACCAATACCTTTTGGATTAAGACTTGATTCCATTCAATACCCAAAAGAACTTAAAGAAGAATGAGAAACCAATTCCTTAAGGAATAAGACTTGCTTCCAATCAATTGCAAAAGGAACATAAAGGAGAATGAGAAACCAATACCTTTTGGATTAAGACTTGATTCCATTCAATACCCAAAAGAACTTAAAGAAGAATGAGAAACCAATTCCTTAAGGAATAAGACTTGCTTCCAATCAATTGCAAAAGGAACATAAAGGAGAATGAGAAACCAATACCTTTTGGATTAAGACTTGATTCCATTCAATACCCAAAAGAACTTAAAGAAGAATGAGAAACCAATTCCTTAAGGAATAAGACTTGCTTCCAATCAATTGCAAAAGGAACATAAAGGAGAATGAGAAACCAATACCTTTTGGATTAAGACTTGATTCCATTCAATACCCAAAAGAACTTAAAGAAGAATGAGAAACCAATTCCTTAAGGAATAAGACTTGCTTCCAATCAATTGCAAAAGGAACATAAAGGAGAATGAGAAACCAATACCTTTTGGATTAAGACTTGATTCCATTCAATACCCAAAAGAACTTAAAGAAGAATGAGAAACCAATTCCTTAAGGAATAAGACTTGCTTCCAATCAATTGCAAAAGGAACATAAAGGAGAATGAGAAACCAATACCTTTTGGATTAAGACTTGATTCCATTCAATACCCAAAAGAACTTAAAGAAGAATGAGAAACCAATTCCTTAAGGAATAAGACTTGCTTCCAATCAATTGCAAAAGGAACATAAAGGAGAATGAGAAACCAATACCTTTGGATTAAGACTTGATTCCATTCAATGCCCAAAAGAACTTAAAGAAGAATGAGAAACCAATTCCTTAAGGAATAAGACTTGCTTCCAATCAATTGCAAAAGGAACATAAAGGAGAATGAGAAACCAATACCTTTTGGATTAAGACTTGATTCCATTCAATACCCAAAAGAACTCAAAGAAGAATGAGAAACCAATTCCTTAAGGAATAAGACTTGCTTCCAATCAATTGCAAAAGGAACATAAAGGAGAATGAGAAACCAATACCTTTTGGATTAAGACTTGATTCCATTCAATACCCAAAAGAACTTAAAGAAGAATGAGAAACCAATTCCTTAAGGAATAAGACTTGCTTCCAATCAATTGCAAAAGGAACATAAAGGAGAATGAGAAACCAATACCTTTTGGATTAAGACTTGATTCCATTCAATACCCAAAAGAACTTAAAGAAGAATGAGAAACCAATTCCTTAAGGAATAAGACTTGCTTCCAATCAATTGCAAAAGGAACATAAAGGAGAATGAGAAACCAATACCTTTTGGATTAAGACTTGATTCCATTCAATACCCAAAAGAACTTAAAGAAGAATGAGAAACCAATTCCTTAAGGAATAAGACTTGCTTCCAATCAATTGCAAAAGGAACATAAAGGAGAATGAGAAACCAATACCTTTTGGATTAAGACTTGATTCCATTCAATACCCAAAAGAACTTAAAGAAGAATGAGAAACCAATTCCTTAAGGAATAAGACTTGCTTCCAATCAATTGCAAAAGGAACATAAAGGAGAATGAGAAACCAATACCTTTTGGATTAAGACTTGATTCCATTCAATACCCAAAAGAACTTAAAGAAGAATGAGAAACCAATTCCTTAAGGAATAAGACTTGCTTCCAATCAATTGCAAAAGGAACATAAAGGAGAATGAGAAACCAATACCTTTTGGATTAAGACTTGATTCCATTCAATACCCAAAAGAACTTAAAGAAGAATGAGAAACCAATTCCTTAAGGAATAAGACTTGCTTCCAATCAATTGCAAAAGGAACATAAAGGAGAATGAGAAACCAATACCTTTTGGATTAAGACTTGATTCCATTCAATACCCAAAAGAACTTAAAGAAGAATGAGAAACCAATTCCTTAAGGAATAAGACTTGCTTCCAATCAATTGCAAAAGGAACATAAAGGAGAATGAGAAACCAATACCTTTTGGATTAAGACTTGATTCCATTCAATACCCAAAAGAACTTAAAGAAGAATGAGAAACCAATTCCTTAAGGAATAAGACTTGCTTCCAATCAATTGCAAAAGGAACATAAAGGAGAATGAGAAACCAATACCTTTTGGATTAAGACTTGATTCCATTCAATACCCAAAAGAACTTAAAGAAGAATGAGAAACCAATTCCTTAAGGAATAAGACTTGCTTCCAATCAATTGCAAAAGGAACATAAAGGAGAATGAGAAACCAATACCTTTTGGATTAAGACTTGATTCCATTCAATACCCAAAAGAACTTAAAGAAGAATGAGAAACCAATTCCTTAAGGAATAAGACTTGCTTCCAATCAATTGCAAAAGGAACATAAAGGAGAATGAGAAACCAATACCTTTTGGATTAAGACTTGATTCCATTCAATACCCAAAAGAACTTAAAGAAGAATGAGAAACCAATTCCTTAAGAATAAGACTTGCTTCCAATCAATTGCAAAAGGAACATAAAGGAGAATGAGAAACCAATACCTTTTGGATTAAGACTTGATTCCATTCAATACCCAAAAGAACTTAAAGAAGAATGAGAAACCAATTCCTTAAGGAATAAGACTTGCTTCCAATCAATTGCAAAAGGAACATAAAGGAGAATGAGAAACCAATACCTTTTGGATTAAGACTTGATTCCATTCAATGCCCAAAAGAACTTAAAGAAGAATGAGAAACCAATTCCTTAAGGAATAAGACTTGCTTCCAATCAATTGCAAAAGGAACATAAAGGAGAATGAGAAACCAATACCTTTGGAATAAGACTTGATCCCATTCAATACCCAAAAGAACTTAAAGAAGAATGAGAAACCAATTCCTTAAGGAATAAGACTTGCTTCCAATCAATTGCAAAAGGAACATAAAGGAGAATGAGAAACCAATACCTTTTGGATTAAGACTTGATTCCATTCAATGCCCAAAAGAACTTAAAGAAGAATGAGAAACCAATTCCTTAAGGAATAAGACTTGCTTCCAATCAATTGCAAAAGGAACATAAAGGAGAATGAGAAACCAATACCTTTTGGATTAAGACTTGATTCCATTCAATACCCAAAAGAACTTAAAGAAGAATGAGAAACCAATTCCTTAAGGAATAAGACTTGCTTCCAATCAATTGCAAAAGGAACATAAAGGAGAATGAGAAACCAATACCTTTTGGATTAAGACTTGATTCCATTCAATGCCCAAAAGAACTTAAAGAAGAATGAGAAACCAATTCCTTAAGGAATAAGACTTGCTTCCAATCAATTGCAAAAGGAACATAAAGGAGAATGAGAAACCAATACCTTTTGGATTAAGACTTGATTCCATTCAATACCCAAAAGAACTTAAAGAAGAATGAGAAACCAATTCCTTAAGGAATAAGACTTGCTTCCAATCTATTGCAAAAGGAACATAAAGGAGAATGAGAAACCAATACCTTTTGGATTAAGACTTGATCCCATTCAATACCCAAAAGAACTTAAAGAAGAATGAGAAACCAATTCCTTAAGGAATAAGACTTGCTTCCAATCAATTGCAAAAGGAACATCAAGGAGAATGAGAAACCAATACCTTTTGGATTAAGACTTGATTCCATTCAATGCCCAAAAGAACTTAAAGAAGAATGAGAAACCAATTCCTTAAGGAATAAGACTTGCTTCCAATCAATTGCAAAAGGAACATAAAGGAGAATGAGAAACCAATACCTTTTGGATTAAGACTTGATTCCATTCAATACCCAAAAGAACTTAAAGAAGAATGGGAAACCAATTCCTTAAGGAATAAGACTTGCTTCCAATCAATTGCAAAAGGAACATAAAGGAGAATGAGAAACCAATACCTTTTGGATTATGACTTGATTCCATTCAATACCCAAAAGAACTTAAAGAAGAATGAGAAACCAATTCCTTAAGGAATAAGACTTGCTTCCAATCAATTGCAAAAGGAACATAAAGGAGAATGAGAAACCAATACCTTTTGGATTAAGACTTGATTCCATTCAATACCCAAAAGAACTTAAAGAAGAATGAGAAACCAATTCCTTAAGGAATAAGACTTGCTTCCAATCAATTGCAAAAGGAACATAAAGGAGAATGAGAAACCAATACCTTTTGGATTAAGACTTGATTCCATTCAATACCCAAAAGAACTTAAAGAAGAATGAGAAACCAATTCCTTAAGGAATAAGACTTGCTTCCAATCAATTGCAAAAGGAACATAAAGGAGAATGAGAAACCAATACCTTTTGGATTAAGACTTGATTCCATTCAATACCCAAAAGAACTTAAAGAAGAATGAGAAACCAATTCCTTAAGGAATAAGACTTGCTTCCAATCAATTGCAAAAGGAACATAAAGGAGAATGAGAAACCAATACCTTTTGGATTAAGACTTGATTCCATTCAATGCCCAAAAGAACTTAAAGAAGAATGAGAAACCAATTCCTTAAGGAATAAGACTTGCTTCCAATCAATTGCAAAAGGAACATAAAGGAGAATGAGAAACCAATACCTTTTGGATTAAGACTTGATTCCATTCAATACCCAAAAGAACTTAAAGAAGAATGAGAAACCAATTCCTTAAGGAATAAGACTTGCTTCCAATCAATTGCAAAAGGAACATAAAGGAGAATGAGAAACCAATACCTTTTGGATTAAGACTTGATTCCATTCAATACCCAAAAGAACTTAAAGAAGAATGAGAAACCAATTCCTTAAGGAATAAGACTTGCTTCCAATCAATTGCAAAAGGAACATAAAGGAGAATGAGAAACCAATTTGGAATAAGACTTGATTCCATTCAATACCCAAAAGAACTTAAAGAAGAATGAGAAACCAATTCCTTAAGGAATAAGACTTGCTTCCAATCAATTGCAAAAGGAACATAAAGGAGAATGAGAAACCAATACCTTTTGGATTAAGACTTGATTCCATTCAATACCCAAAAGAACTTAAAGAAGAATGAGAAACCAATTCCTTAAGGAATAAGACTTGCTTCCAATCAATTGCAAAAGGAACATCAAGGAGAATGAGAAACCAATACCTTTTGGATTAAGACTTGATTCCATTCAATGCCCAAAAGAACTTAAAGAAGAATGAGAAACCAATTCCTTAAGGAATAAGACTTGCTTCCAATCAATTGCAAAAGGAACATAAAGGAGAATGAGAAACCAATACCTTTTGGATTAAGACTTGATTCCATTCAATACCCAAAAGAACTTAAAGAAGAATGAGAAACCAATTCCTTAAGGAATAAGACTTGTTTCCAATCAATTGCAAAAGGAACATAAAGGAGAATGAGAAACCAATACCTTTTGGATTAAGACTTGATTCCATTCAATACCCAAAAGAACTTAAAGAAGAATGAGAAACCAATTCCTTAAGGAATAAGACTTGCTTCCAATCAATTGCAAAAGGAACATAAAGGAGAATGAGAAACCAATACCTTTTGGATTAAGACTTGATTCCATTCAATGCCCAAAAGAACTTAAAGAAGAATGAGAAACCAATTCCTTAAGGAATAAGACTTGCTTCCAATCAATTGCAAAAGGAACATAAAGGAGAATGAGAAACCAATACCTTTGGATTAAGACTTGATTCCATTCAATGCCCAAAAGAACTTAAAGAAGAATGAGAAACCAATTCCTTAAGGAATAAGACTTGCTTCCAATCAATTGCAAAAGGAACATAAAGGAGAATGAGAAACCAATACCTTTTGGATTAAGACTTGATTCCATTCAATACCCAAAAGAACTTAAAGAAGAATGAGAAACCAATTCCTTAAGGAATAAGACTTGCTTCCAATCAATTGCAAAAGGAACATAAAGGAGAATGAGAAACCAATACCTTTTGGATTAAGACTTGATTCCATTCAATACCCAAAAGAACTTAAAGAAGAATGAGAAACCAATTCCTTAAGGAATAAGACTTGCTTCCAATCAATTGCAAAAGGAACATAAAGGAGAATGAGAAACCAATACCTTTTGGATTAAGACTTGATTCCATTCAATACCCAAAAGAACTTAAAGAAGAATGAGAAACCAATTCCTTAAGGAATAAGACTTGCTTCCAATCAATTGCAAAAGGAACATAAAGGAGAATGAGAAACCAATACCTTTTGGATTAAGACTTGATTCCATTCAATGCCCAAAAGAACTTAAAGAAGAATGAGAAACCAATTCCTTAAGGAATAAGACTTGCTTCCAATCAATTGCAAAAGGAACATAAAGGAGAATGAGAAACCAATACTTTTGGATTAAGACTAGATTCCATTCAATACCCAAAAGAACTTAAAGAAGAATGAGAAACCAATTCCTTAAGGAATAAGACTTGCTTCCAATCAATTGCAAAAGGAACATAAAGGAGAATGAGAAACCAATACCTTTTGGATTAAGACTTGATTCCATTCAATACCCAAAAGAACTTAAAGAAGAATGAGAAACCAATTCCTTAAGGAATAAGACTTGCTTCCAATCAATTGCAAAAGGAACATAAAGGAGAATGAGAAACCAATACCTTTTGGATTAAGACTTGATTCCATTCAATGCCCAAAAGAACTTAAAGAAGAATGAGAAACCAATTCCTTAAGGAATAAGACTTGCTTCCAATCAATTGCAAAAGGAACATAAAGGAGAATGAGAAACCAATACCTTTGGATTAAGACTTGATTCCATTCAATGCCCAAAAGAACTTAAAGAAGAATGAGAAACCAATTCCTTAAGGAATAAGACTTGCTTCCAATCAATTGCAAAAGGAACATAAAGGAGAATGAGAAACCAATACCTTTTGGATTAAGACTTGATTCCATTCAATGCCCAAAAGAACTTAAAGAAGAATGAGAAACCAATTCCTTAAGGAATAAGACTTGCTTCCAATCAATTGCAAAAGGAACATAAAGGAGAATGAGAAACCAATACCTTTTGGATTAAGACTTGATTCCATTCAATACCCAAAAGAACTTAAAGAAGAATGAGAAACCAATTCCTTAAGGAATAAGACTTGCTTCCAATCAATTGCAAAAGGAACATAAAGGAGAATGAGAAACCAATACCTTTTGGATTAAGACTTGATTCCATTCAATACCCAAAAGAACTTAAAGAAGAATGAGAAACCAATTCCTTAAGGAATAAGACTTGCTTCCAATCAATTGCAAAAGGAACATAAAGGAGAATGAGAAACCAATACCCTTTGGATTAAGACTTGATTCCATTCAATACCCAAAAAAACTTAAAGAAGAATGAGAAACCAATTCCTTAAGGAATAAGACTTGCTTCCAATCAATTGCAAAAGGAACATAAAGGAGAATGAGAAACCAATACCTTTTGGATTAAGACTTGATTCCATTCAATACCCAAAAGAACTTAAAGAAGAATGAGAAACCAATTCCTTAAGGAATAAGACTTGCTTCCAATCAATTGCAAAAGGAACATAAAGGAGAATGAGAAACCAATACCTTTTGGATTAAGACTTGATTCCATTCAATACCCAAAAGAACTTAAAGAAGAATGAGAAACCAATTCCTTAAGGAATAAGACTTGCTTCCAATCAATTGCAAAAGGAACATAAAGGAGAATGAGAAACCAATACCTTTTGGATTAAGACTTGATTCCATTCAATACCCAAAAGAACTTAAAGAAGAATGAGAAACCAATTCCTTAAGGAATAAGACTTGCTTCCAATCAATTGCAAAAGGAACATAAAGGAGAATGAGAAACCAATACCTTTTGGATTAAGACTTGATTCCATTCAATGCCCAAAAGAACTTAAAGAAGAATGAGAAACCAATTCCTTAAGGAATAAGACTTGCTTCAAATCAATTGCAAAAGGAACATAAAGAAGAATGAGAAACCAATACCTTTTGGATTAAGACTTGATTCCATTCAATACCCAAAAGAACTTAAAGAAGAATGAGAAACCAATTCCTTAAGGAATAAGACTTGCTTCCAATCAATTGCAAAAGGAACATAAAGGAGAATGAGAAACCAATACCTTTTGGATTAAGACTTGATTCCATTCAATACCCAAAAGAACTTAAAGAAGAATGAGAAACCAATTCCTTAAGGAATAAGACTTGCTTCCAATCAATTGCAAAAGGAACATAAAGGAGAATGAGAAACCAATACCTTTTGGATTAAGACTTGATTCCATTCAATACCCAAAAGAACTTAAAGAAGAATGAGAAACCAATTCCTTAAGGAATAAGACTTGCTTCCAATCAATTGCAAAAGGAACATAAAGGAGAATGAGAAACCAATACCTTTTGGATTAAGACTTGATTCCATTCAATACCCAAAAGAACTTAAAGAAGAATGAGAAACCAATTCCTTAAGGAATAAGACTTGATTTTGCAAAAGGAACATAAAGGAGAATGAGAAACCAATACCTTTTGGATTAAGACTTGATTCCATTCAATACCCAAAAGAACTTAAAGAAGAATGAGAAACCAATTCCTTAAGGAATAAGACTTGCTTCCAATCAATTGCAAAAGGAACATAAAGGAGAATGAGAAACCAATACCTTTTGGATTAAGACTTGATTCCATTCAATACCCAAAAGAACTTAAAGAAGAATAAGAAACCAATTCCTTAAGGAATAAGACTTGCTTCCAATCAATTGCAAAAGGAACATAAAGGAGAATGAGAAACCAATACCTTTTGGATTAAGACTTGATTCCATTCAATACCCAAAAGAACTTAAAGAAGAATGAGAAACCAATTCCTTAAGGAATAAGACTTGCTTCCAATCAATTGCAAAGGAACATAAAGGAGAATGAGAAACCAATACCTTTTGGATTAAGACTTGATTCCATTCAATACCCAAAAGAACTTAAAGAAGAATGAGAAACCAATTCCTTAAGGAATAAGACTTGCTTCCAATCAATTGCAAAAGGAACATAAAGGAGAATGAGAAACCAATACCTTTTGGATTAAGACTTGATTCCATTCAATACCCAAAAGAACTTAAAGAAGAATGAGAAACCAATTCCTTAAGGAATAAGACTTGCTTCCAATCAATTGCAAAAGGAACATAAAGGAGAATGAGAAACCAATACCTTTTGGATTAAGACTTGATTCCATTCAATACCCAAAAGAACTTAAAGAAGAATGAGAAACCAATTCCTTAAGGAATAAGACTTGCTTCCAATCAATTGCAAAAGGAACATAAAGGAGAATGAGAAACCAATACCTTTGGATTAAGACTTGATTCCATTCAATACCCAAAGGAACTTAAAGAAGAATGAGAAACCAATTCCTTAAGGAATAAGACTTGCTTCCAATCAATTGCAAAAGGAACATAAAGGAGAATGAGAAACCAATACCTTTTGGATTAAGACTTGATTCCATTCAATACCCAAAAGAACTTAAAGAAGAATGAGAAACCAATTCCTTAAGGAATAAGACTTGCTTCCAATCAATTGCAAAAGGAACATAAAGGAGAATGAGAAACCAATACCTTTTGGATTAAGACTTGATTCCATTCAATACCCAAAAGAACTTAAAGAAGAATGAGAAACCAATTCCTTAAGGAATAAGACTTGCTTCCAATCAATTGCAAAAGGAACATAAAGGAGAATGAGAAACCAATACCTTTTGGATTAAGACTTGATTCCATTCAATACCCAAAAGAACTTAAAGAAGAATGAGAAACCAATTCCTTAAGGAATAAGACTTGCTTCCAATCAATTGCAAAAGGAACATAAAGGAGAATGAGAAACCAATACCTTTTGGATTAAGACTTGATTCCATTCAATACCCAAAAGAACTTAAAGAAGAATGAGAAACCAATTCCTTAAGGAATAAGACTTGCTTCCAATCAATTGCAAAAGGAACATAAAGGAGAATGAGAAACCAATACCTTTTGGATTAAGACTTGATTCCATTCAATGCCCAAAAGAACTTAAAGAAGAATGAGAAACCAATTCCTTAAGGAATAAGACTTGCTTCCAATCAATTGCAAAAGGAACATAAAGGAGAATGAGAAACCAATACCTTTTGGATTAAGACTTGATTCCATTCAATACCCAAAAGAACTTAAAGAAGAATGAGAAACCAATTCCTTAAGGAATAAGACTTGCTTCCAATCAATTGCAAAAGGAACATAAAGGAGAATGAGAAACCAATACCTTTTGGATTAAGACTTGATTCCATTCAATACCCAAAAGAACTTAAAGAAGAATGAGAAACCAATTCCTTAAGGAATAAGACTTGCTTCCAATCAATTGCAAAAGGAACATAAAGGAGAATGAGAAACCAATACCTTTTGGATTAAGACTTGATTCCATTCAATACCCAAAAGAACTTAAAGAAGAATGAGAAACCAATTCCTTAAGGAATAAGACTTGCTTCCAATCAATTGCAAAAGGAACATAAAGGAGAATGAGAAACCAATACCCTTAGGATTAAGACTTGATTCCATTCAATGCCCAAAAGAACTTAAAGAAGAATGAGAAACCAATTCCTTAAGGAATAAGACTTGCTTCCAATCAATTGCAAAAGGAACATAAAGGAGAATGAGAAACCAATACCTTTTGGATTAAGACTTGATTCCATTCAATACCCAAAAGAACTTAAAGAAGAATGAGAAACCAATTCCTTAAGGAATAAGACTTGCTTCCAATCAATTGCAAAAGGAACATAAAGGAGAATGAGAAACCAATACCTTTTGGATTAAGACTTGATTCCATTCAATACCCAAAAGAACTTAAAGAAGAATGAGAAACCAATTCCTTAAGGAATAAGACTTGCTTCCAATCAATTGCAAAAGGAACATAAAGGAGAATGAGAAACCAATACCTTTTGGATTAAGACTTGATTCCATTCAATACCCAAAAGAACTTAAAGAAGAATGAGAAACCAATTCCTTAAGGAATAAGACTTGCTTCCAATCTATTGCAAAAGGAACATAAAGGAGAATGAGAAACCAATACCTTTGGATTAAGACTTGATTCCATTCAATACCCAAAAGAACTTAAAGAAGAATGAGAAACCAATTCCTTAAGGAATAAGACTTGCTTCCAATCAATTGCAAAAGGAACATAAAGGAGAATGAGAAACCAATACCTTTTGGATTAAGACTTGATTCCATTCAATACCCAAAAGAACTTAAAGAAGAATGAGAAACCAATTCCTTAAGGAATAAGACTTGCTTCCAATCAATTGCAAAAGGAACATAAAGGAGAATGAGAAACCAATACCTTTTGGATTAAGACTTGATTCCATTCAATACCCAAAAGAACTTAAAGAAGAATGAGAAACCAATTCCTTAAGGAATAAGACTTGCTTCCAATCAATTGCAAAAGGAACATAAAGGAGAATGAGAAACCAATACCTTTTGGATTAAGACTTGATTCCATTCAATACCCAAAAGAACTTAAAGAAGAATGAGAAACCAATTCCTTAAGGAATAAGACTTGCTTCCAATCAATTGCAAAAGGAACATAAAGGAGAATGAGAAACCAATACCTTTTGGATTAAGACTTGATTCCATTCAATACCCAAAAGAACTTAAAGAAGAATGAGAAACCAATTCCTTAAGGAATAAGACTTGCTTCCAATCAATTGCAAAAGGAACATAAAGGAGAATGAGAAACCAATACCTTTGGATTAAGACTTGATTCCATTCAATGCCCAAAAGAACTTAAAGAAGAATGAGAAACCAATTCCTTAAGGAATAAGACTTGCTTCCAATCAATTGCAAAAGGAACATAAAGGAGAATGAGAAACCAATACCTTTTGGATTAAGACTTGATTCCATTCAATACCCAAAAGAACTTAAAGAAGAATGAGAAACCAATTCCTTAAGGAATAAGACTTGCTTCCAATCAATTGCAAAAGGAACATAAAGGAGAATGAGAAACCAATACCTTTTGGATTAAGACTTGATTCCATTCAATACCCAAAAGAACTTAAAGAAGAATGAGAAACCAATTCCTTAAGGAATAAGACTTGCTTCCAATCAATTGCAAAAGGAACATAAAGGAGAATGAGAAACCAATACCCTTTGGATTAAGACTTGATTCCATTCAATACCCAAAAGAACTTAAAGAAGAATGAGAAACCAATTCCTTAAGGAATAAGACTTGCTTCCAATCAATTGCAAAAGGAACATAAAGGAGAATGAGAAACCAATACTTTTGGATTAAGACTTGATTCCATTCAATACCCAAAAGAACTTAAAGAAGAATGAGAAACCAATTCCTTAAGGAATAAGACTTGCTTCCAATCAATTGCAAAAGGAACATAAAGGAGAATGAGAAACCAATACCTTTTGGATTAAGACTTGATTCCATTCAATGCCCAAAAGAACTTAAAGAAGAATGAGAAACCAATTCCTTAAGGAATAAGACTTGCTTCCAATCAATTGCAAAAGGAACATAAAGGAGAATGAGAAACCAATACCTTTTGGATTAAGACTTGATTCCATTCAATACCCAAAAGAACTTAAAGAAGAATGAGAAACCAATTCCTTAAGGAATAAGACTTGCTTCCAATCAATTGCAAAAGGAACATAAAGGAGAATGAGAAACCAATACCTTTTGGATTAAGACTTGATTCCATTCAATACCCAAAAGAACTTAAAGAAGAATGAGAAACCAATTCCTTAAGGAATAAGACTTGCTTCCAATCAATTGCAAAAGGAACATAAAGGAGAATGAGAAACCAATACCTTTTGGATTAAGACTTGATTCCATTCAATGCCCAAAAGAACTTAAAGAAGAATGAGAAACCAATTCCTTAAGGAATAAGACTTGCTTCCAATCAATTGCAAAAGGAACATAAAGGAGAATGAGAAACCAATACCTTTTGGATTAAGACTTGATTCCATTCAATACCCAAAAGAACTTAAAGAAGAATGAGAAACCAATTCCTTAAGGAATAAGACTTGCTTCCAATCAATTGCAAAAGGAACATAAAGGAGAATGAGAAACCAATACCTTTTGGATTAAGACTTGATTCCATTCAATACCCAAAAGAACTTAAAGAAGAATGAGAAACCAATTCCTTAAGGAATAAGACTTGCTTCAATCAATTGCAAAAGGAACATAAAGGAGAATGAGAAACCAATACCTTTTGGATTAAGACTTGATTCCATTCAATACCCAAAAGAACTTAAAGAAGAATGAGAAACCAATTCCTTAAGGAATAAGACTTGCTTCCAATCAATTGCAAAAGGAACATAAAGGAGAATGAGAAACCAATACCTTTTGGATTAAGACTTGATTCCATTCAATGCCCAAAAGAACTTAAAGAAGAATGAGAAACCAATTCCTTAAGGAATAAGACTTGCTTCCAATCTATTGCAAAAGGAACATAAAGGAGAATGAGAAACCAATACCTTTTGGATTAAGACTTGATTCTATTCAATACCCAAAAGAACTTAAAGAAGAATGAGAAACCAATTCCTTAAGGAATAAGACTTGCTTCCAATCAATTGCAAAAGGAACATAAAGGAGAATGAGAAACCAATACCTTTTGGATTAAGACTTGATTCCATTCAATGCCCAAAAGAACTTAAAGAAGAATGAGAAACCAATTCCTTAAGGAATAAGACTTGCTTCCAATCAATTGCAAAAGGAACATAAAGGAGAATGAGAAACCAATACCTTTTGGATTAAGACTTGATTCCATTCAATACCCAAAAGAACTTAAAGAAGAATGAGAAACCAATTCCTTAAGGAATAAGACTTGCTTCCAATCAATTGCAAAAGGAACATAAAGGAGAATGAGAAACCAATACCTTTTGGATTAAGACTTGATTCCATTCAATGCCCAAAAGAACTTAAAGAAGAATGAGAAACCAATTCCTTAAGGAATAAGACTTGCTTCCAATCAATTGCAAAAGGAACATAAAGGAGAATGAGAAACCAATACCTTTTGGATTAAGACTTGATTCCATTCAATGCCCAAAAGAACTTAAAGAAGAATGAGAAACCAATTCCTTAAGGAATAAGACTTGCTTCCAATCAATTGCAAAAGGAACATAAAGGAGAATGAGAAACCAATACCTTTTGGATTAAGACTTGATTCCATTCAATACCCAAAAGAACTTAAAGAAGAATGAGAAACCAATTCCTTAAGGAATAAGACTTGCTTCCAATCAATTGCAAAAGGAACATAAAGGAGAATGAGAAACCAATTCCTTTTGGATTAAGACTTGATTCCATTCAATGCCCAAAAGAACTTAAAGAAGAATGAGAAACCAATTCCTTAAGGAATAAGACTTGCTTCCAATCAATTGCAAAAGGAACATAAAGGAGAATGAGAAACCAATACCATTTGGATTAAGACTTGATTCCATTCAATGCCCAAAAGAACTTAAAGAAGAATGAGAAACCAATTCCTTAAGGAATAAGACTTGCTTCCAATCAATTGCAAAAGGAACATAAAGGAGAATGAGAAACCAATACCTTTTGGATTAAGACTTGATTCCATTCAATACCCAAAAGAACTTAAAGAAGAATGAGAAACCAATTCCTTAAGGAATAAGACTTGCTTCCAATCAATTGCAAAAGGAACATAAAGGAGAATGAGAAACCAATTCCTTTTGGATTAAGACTTGATTCCATTCAATGCCCAAAAGAACTTAAAGAAGAATGAGAAACCAATTCCTTAAGGAATAAGACTTGCTTCCAATCAATTGCAAAAGGAACATAAAGGAGAATGAGAAACCAATACCTTTTGGATTAAGACTTGATTCCATTCAATGCCCAAAAGAACTTAAAGAAGAATGAGAAACCAATTCCTTAAGGAATAATACGACTTGCTCCAATCAATTGCAAAAGGAACAGAAAGGAAAATGAGCAACCAATTCCTTTTGGATTAAGACTTGATTCCATTCAATACCCAAAAGAACTTAAAGAAGAATGAGAAACCAATTCCTTAAGGAATAAGACTTGCTTCAATCAATCAATTGCAAAAGGAACATCAAGAGAATGAGAAACCAATACCTTTTGGATTAAGACTTGATTCCATTCAATACCCAAAAGAACTTAAAGAAGAATGAGAAACCAATTCCTTAAGGAATAAGATTTGCTTCCAATCATTTGCAAAAGGAACATAAAGGAGAATGAGAAACCAATTCCTTTTGGATTAAGACTTGATTCCATTCAATACCCAAAAGAACTTAAAGAAGAATGAGAAACCAATTCCTTAAGGAATAAGATTTGCTTCCAATCAATTGCAAAAGGAACATAAAGGAGAATGAGAAACCAATACCTTTTGAATTAAGACTTGATTCCATTCAATACCCAAAGGAACTTAAAGAAGAATGAGAAACCAATTCCTTAAGGAATAAGACTTGCTTCCAATCAATTGCAAAAGGAACATAAAGGAGAATGAGAAACCAATACCTTTTGAATTAAGACTTGATTCCATTCAATACCCAAAAGAACTTAAAGAAGAATGGGAAACCAATTCCTTAAGGAATAAGACTTGCTTCCAATCAATTGCAAAAGGAACATAAAGGAGAATGAGAAACCAATACCTTTTGGATTAAGACTTGATTCTATTCAATGCCCAAAAGAACTTAAAGAAGAATGAGAAACCAATTCCTTAAGGAATAAGACTTGCTTCCAATCAATTGCAAAAGGAACATAAAGGAGAATGAGAAACCAATACCTTTTGGATTAAGACTTGATTCCATTCAATGCCCAAAAGAACTTAAAGAAGAATGAGAAACCAATTCCTTAAGGAATAAGACTTGCTTCCAATCAATTGCAAAAGGAACATAAAGGAGAATGAGAAACCAATTCCTTTTGGATTAAGACTTGATTCCATTCAATACCCAAAAGAACTTAAAGAAGAATGAGAAACCAATTCCTTAAGGAATAAGACTTGCTTCCAATCAATTGCAAAAGGAACATAAAGGAGAATGAGAAACCAATACCTTTTGGATTAAGACTTGATTCCATTCAATACCCAAAAGAACTTAAAGAAGAATGAGAAACCAATTCCTTAAGGAATAAGACTTGCTTCAATCAATTGCAAAAGGACATAAAGGAGAATGAGAAACCAATTCCTTTTGGATTAAGACTTGATTCCATTCAATACCCAAAAGAACTTAAAGAAGAATGAGAAACCAATTCCTTAAGGAATAAGACTTGCTTCCAATCAATTGCAAAAGGAACATAAAGGAGAATGAGAAACCAATACCTTTTGGATTAAGACTTGATTCCATTCAATACCCAAAAGAACTTAAAGAAGAATGAGAAACCAATTCCTTAAGGAATAAGACTTGCTTCCAATCAATTGCAAAAGGAACATAAAGGAGAATGAGAAACCAATACCTTTTGGATTAAGACTTGATTCCATTCAATACCCAAAAGAACTTAAAGAAGAATGAGAAACCAATTCCTTAAGGAATAAGACTTGCTTCCAATCAATTGCAAAAGGAACATAAAGGAGAATGAGAAACCAATACCTTTTGGATTAAGACTTGATTCCATTCAATGCCCAAAAGAACTTAAAGAAGAATGAGAAACCAATTCCTTAAGGAATAAGACTTGCTTCCAATCAATTGCAAAAGGAACATAAAGGAGAATGAGAAACCAATACCTTTTGGATTAAGACTTGATTCCATTCAATACCCAAAAGAACTTAAAGAAGAATGAGAAACCAATTCCTTAAGGAATAAGACTTGCTTCAATCAATTGCAAAAGGAACATAAAGGAGAATGAGAAACCAATACCTTTTGGATTAAGACTTGATTCCATTCAATACCCAAAAGAACTTAAAGAAGAATGAGAAACCAATTCCTTAAGGAATAAGACTTGCTTCCAATCAATTGCAAAAGGAACATAAAGGAGAATGAGAAACCAATACCTTTTGGATTAAGACTTGATTCCATTCAATGCCCAAAAGAACTTAAAGAAGAATGAGAAACCAATTCCTTAAGGAATAAGACTTGTTTCCAATCAATTGCAAAAGGAACATAAAGGAGAATGAGAAACCAATACCTTTTGGATTAAGACTTGATTCCATTCAATACCCAAAAGAACTTAAAGAAGAATGAGAAACCAATTCCTTAAGGAATAAGACTTGCTTCCAATCAATTGCAAAAGGAACATAAAGGAGAATGAGAAACCAATTCCTTTTGGATTAAGACTTGATTCCATTCAATGCCCAAAAGAACTTAAAGAAGAATGAGAAACCAATTCCTTAAGGAATAAGACTTGCTTCAAATCAATTGCAAAAGGAACATAAAGGAGAATGAGAAACCAATACCTTTTGGATTAAGACTTGATTCCATTCAATGCCCAAAAGAACTTAAAGAAGAATGAGAAACCAATTCCTTAAGGAATAAGACTTGCTTCAAATCAATTGCAAAAGGAACATAAAGAAGAATGAGAAACCAATACCTTTTGGATTAAGACTTGATTCCATTCAATGCCCAAAAGAACTTAAAGAAGAATGAGAAACCAATTCCTTAAGGAATAAGACTTGCTTCCAATCAATTGCAAAAGGAACATAAAGGAGAATGAGAAACCAATACCTTTTGGATTAAGACTTGATTCCATTCAATACCCAAAAGAACTTAAAGAAGAATGGGAAACCAATTCCTTAAGGAATAAGACTTGCTTCCAATCAATTGCAAAAGGAACATAAAGGAGAATGAGAAACCAATACCTTTTGGATTAAGACTTGATTCCATTCAATACCCAAAAGAACTTAAAGAAGAATGAGAAACCAATTCCTTAAGGAATAAGACTTGCTTCCAATCAATTGCAAAAGGAACATAAAGGAGAATGAGAAACCAATACCTTTTGGATTAAGACTTGATTCCATTCAATACCCAAAAGAACTTAAAGAAGAATGAGAAACCAATTCCTTAAGGAATAAGACTTGCTTCCAATCAATTGCAAAAGGAACATAAAGGAGAATGAGAAACCAATACCTTTTGGATTAAGACTTGATTCCATTCAATACCCAAAAGAACTTAAAGAAGAATGAGAAACCAATTCCTTAAGGAATAAGACTTGCTTCCAATCAATTGCAAAAGGAACATAAAGGAGAATGAGAAACCAATACCTTTTGGATTAAGACTTGATTCCATTCAATGCCCAAAAGAACTTAAAGAAGAATGAGAAACCAATTCCTTAAGGAATAAGACTTGCTTCCAATCAATTGCAAAAGGAACATAAAGGAGAATGAGAAACCAATACCTTTTGGATTAAGACTTGATTCCATTCAATACCCAAAAGAACTTAAAGAAGAATGAGAAACCAATTCCTTAAGGAATAAGACTTACTTCAATCAATTGCAAAAGGAACATAAAGGAGAATGAGAAACCAATACCTTTTGGATTAAGACTTGATTCCATTCAATACCCAAAAGAACTTAAAGAAGAATGAGAAACCAATTCCTTAAGGAATAAGACTTGCTTCCAATCAATTGCAAAAGGAACATAAAGGAGAATGAGAAACCAATACCTTTTGGATTAAGACTTGATTCCATTCAATGCCCAAAAGAACTTAAAGAAGAATGAGAAACCAATTCCTTAAGGAATAAGACTTGCTTCCAATCAATTGCAAAAGGAACATAAAGGAGAATGAGAAACCAATTCCTTTTGGATTAAGACTTGATTCCATTCAATACCCAAAAGAACTTAAAGAAGAATGAGAAACCAATTCCTTAAGGAATAAGACTTGCATCCAATCAATTGCAAAAGGAACATAAAGGAGAATGAGAAACCAATACCTTTTGGATTAAGACTTGATTCCATTCAATACCCAAAAGAACTTAAAGAAGAATGAGAAACCAATTCCTTAAGGAATAAGACTTGCTTCCAATCAATTGCAAAAGGAACATAAAGAGAATGAGAAACCAATACCTTTTGGATTAAGACTTGATTCTATTCAATGCCCAAAAGAACTTAAAGAAGAATGAGAAACCAATTCCTTAAGGAATAAGACTTGCTTCCAATCAATTGCAAAAGGAACATAAAGGAGAATGAGAAACCAATACCTTTTGGATTAAGACTTGATTCCATTCAATACCCAAAAGAACTTAAAGAAGAATGAGAAACCAATTCCTTAAGGAATAAGATTTGCTTCCAATCAATTGCAAAAGGAACATAAAGGAGAATGAGAAACCAATACCTTTTGGATTAAGACTAGATTCCATTCAATACCCAAAAGAACTTAAAGAAGAATGAGAAACCAATTCCTTAAGGAATAAGACTCGCTTCCAATCAATTGCAAAAGGAACATAACGGAGAATGAGAAACCAATTCCTTTTGGATTAAGACTTGATTCTATTCAACGCCCAAAAGAACTTAAAGAAGAATGAGAAACCAATTCTTTAAGGAATAAGACTTGCTTCCACTCAATTGCAAAAGGAACATAAAGGAGAATGAGAAACCAATTCCTTTTGGATTAAGACTTGATTCCATTCAATGCCCAAAAGAACTTAAAGAAGAATGAGAAACCAATTCCTTAAGGAATAAGACTTGCTTCCAATCAATTGCAAAAGGAACATAAAGGAGAATGAGAAACCAATACCTTTTGGATTAAGACTTGATTCCATTCAATGCCCAAAAGAACTTAAAGAAGAATGAGAAACCAATTCCTTAAGGAATGAGACTTGCTTCCAATCAATTGCAAAAGGAACATAAAGGAGAATGAGAAACCAATTCCTTTTGGATTAAGACTTGATTCCATTCAATACCCAAAAGAACTTAAAGAAGAATGAGAAACCAATTCCTTAAGGAATAAGACTTGCTTCCAATCAATTGCAAAAGGAACATAAAGGAGAATGAGAAACCAATACCTTTTGGATTAAGACTTGATTCCATTCAATACCCAAAAGAACTTAAAGAAGAATGAGAAACCAATTCCTTAAGGAATAAGACTTGCTTCCAATCAATTGCAAAAGGAACATAAAGGAGAATGAGAAACCAATTCCTTTTGGATTAAGACTTGATTCCATTCAATGCCCAAAAGAACTTAAAGAAGAATGAGAAACCAATTCCTTAAGGAATAAGACTTGCTTCCAATCAATTGCAAAAGGAACATAAAGGAGAATGAGAAACCAATACCTTTGGATTAAGACTTGATTCCATTCAATGCCCAAAAGAACTTAAAGAAGAATGAGAAACCAATTCCTTAAGGAATAAGACTTGCTTCAATCAATTGCAAAAGGAAGAGAAAGAGAAAACAATACCTTTTGGATTAAGACTTGATTCCATTCAATACCCAAAAAAACTTAAAGAAGAATGGGAAACCAATTCATTAGTGATTAAGACTTGCTTCCAATCAATGCCCAAAAGGAACATAGAGGAGAATGAGAAATCAATTCCTTTTGGAATAAGACTTGATTCCAATCAACTGCAAAAGAACATAAAGAATGAGAATGAGAAACCAATTCCTTTTGGAATTCCTTAAGACTTGAATTCAATTCAATGCCAAAAGAACTTAAGAAGAATG
>CM062516.1:31563174-31606237 GCA_031439585.1 Pterocarpus macrocarpus | reverse complement strand
ATTCAATACCCAAAAGAACTTAAAGAAGAATGAGAAACCAATTCCTTAAGGAATAAGACTTGCTTCCAATCAATTGCAAAAGGAACATAAAGGAGAATGAGAAACCAATACCTTTTGGATTAAGACTTGATTCCATTCAATACCCAAAAGAACTTAAAGAAGAATGAGAAACCAATTCCTTAAGGAATAAGACTTGCTTCCAATCAATTGCAAAAGGAACATAAAGGAGAATGAGAAACCAATACCTTTTGGATTAAGACTTGATTCCATTCAATACCCAAAAGAACTTAAAGAAGAATGAGAAACCAATTCCTTAAGGAATAAGACTTGCTTCCAATCAATTGCAAAAGGAACATAAAGGAGAATGAGAAACCAATACCTTTGGATTAAGACTTGATTCCATTCAATACCCAAAAGAACTTAAAGAAGAATGAGAAACCAATTCCTTAAGGAATAAGACTTGCTTCCAATCAATTGCAAAAGGAACATAAAGGAGAATGAGAAACCAATACCTTTTGGATTAAGACTTGATTCCATTCAATACCCAAAAGAACTTAAAGAAGAATGAGAAACCAATTCCTTAAGGAATAAGACTTGCTTCCAATCAATTGCAAAAGGAACATAAAGGAGAATGAGAAACCAATACCTTTTGGATTAAGACTTGATTCCATTCAATACCCAAAAGAACTTAAAGAAGAATGAGAAACCAATTCCTTAAGGAATAAGACTTGCTTCCAATCAATTGCAAAAGGAACATAAAGGAGAATGAGAAACCAATACCTTTTGGATTAAGACTTGATTCCATTCAATACCCAAAAGAACTTAAAGAAGAATGAGAAACCAATTCCTTAAGGAATAAGACTTGCTTCCAATCAATTGCAAAAGGAACATAAAGGAGAATGAGAAACCAATACCTTTGGATTAAGACTTGATTCCATTCAATACCAAAAAGAACTTAAAGAAGAATGAGAAACCAATTCCTTAAGGAATAAGACTTGCTTCCAATCAATTGCAAAAGGAACATAAAGGAGAATGAGAAACCAATACCTTTTGGATTAAGACTTGATTCCATTCAATACCCAAAAGAACTTAAAGAAGAATGAGAAACCAATTCCTTAAGGAATAAGACTTGCTTCCAATCAATTGCAAAAGGAACATAAAGGAGAATGAGAAACCAATACCTTTTGGATTAAGACTTGATTCCATTCAATACCCAAAAGAACTTAAAGAAGAATGAGAAACCAATTCCTTAAGGAATAAGACTTGCTTCCAATCAATTGCAAAAGGAACATAAAGGAGAATGAGAAACCAATACCTTTTGGATTAAGACTTGATTCCATTCAATACCCAAAAGAACTTAAAGAAGAATGAGAAACCAATTCCTTAAGGAATAAGACTTGCTTCCAATCAATTGCAAAAGGAACATAAAGGAGAATGAGAAACCAATACCTTTTGGATTAAGACTTGATTCCATTCAATACCCAAAAGAACTTAAAGAAGAATGAGAAACCAATTCCTTAAGGAATAAGACTTGCTTCCAATCAATTGCAAAAGGAACATAAAGGAGAATGAGAAACCAATACCTTTTGGATTAAGACTTGATTCCATTCAATACCCAAAAGAACTTAAAGAAGAATGAGAAACCAATTCCTTAAGGAATAAGACTTGCTTCCAATCAATTGCAAAAGGAACATAAAGGAGAATGAGAAACCAATACCTTTTGGATTAAGACTTGATTCCATTCAATACCCAAAAGAACTTAAAGAAGAATGAGAAACCAATTCCTTAAGGAATAAGACTTGCTTCCAATCAATTGCAAAAGGAACATAAAGGAGAATGAGAAACCAATACCTTTAGGATTATGACTTGATTCCATTCAATACCCAAATGAACTTAAAGAAGAATGTGAAACCAATTCCTTAAGGAATAAGACTTGCTTCCAATCAATTGCAAAAGGAACATAAAGGAGAATGAGAAACCAATACCATTTGGATTAAGACTTGATTCCATTCAATACCCAAAAGAACTTAAAGAAGAATGAGAAACCAATTCCTTAAGGAATAAGACTTGCTTCCAATCTATTGCAAAAGGAACATAAAGGAGAATGAGAAACCAATACCTTTTGGATTAAGACTTGATTCCATTCAATACCCAAAAGAACTTAAAGAAGAATGAGAAACCAATTCCTTAAGGAATAAGACTTGCTTCCAATCAATTGCAAAAGGAACATAAAGGAGAATGAGAAACCAATACCTTTTGGATTAAGACTTGATTCTATTCAATACCCAAAAGAACTTAAAGAAGAATGAGAAAGCAATTCCTTAAGGAATAATAAGACTTGCTTCCAATCAATTGCAAAAGGAACATAAAGGAGAATGAGAAACCAATACCTTTTGGATTAAGACTTGATTCCATTCAATACCCAAAAGAACTTAAAGAAGAATGAGAAACCAATTCCTTAAGGAATAAGACTTGCTTCCAATCAATTGCAAAAGGAACATAAAGGAGAATGAGAAACCAATACCTTTTGGATTAAGACTTGATTCCATTCAATACCCAAAAGAACTTAAAGAAGAATGAGAAACCAATTCCTTAAGGAATAAGACTTGCTTCCAATCAATTGCAAAAGGAACATAAAGGAGAATGAGAAACCAATACCTTTTGGATTAAGACTTGATTCCATTCAATACCCAAAAGAACTTAAAGAAGAATGAGAAACCAATTCCTTAAGGAATAAGACTTGCTTCCAATCAATTGCAAAAGGAACATAAAGGAGAATGAGAAACCAATACCTTTTGGATTAAGACTTGATTCCATTCAATACCCAAAAGAACTTAAAGAAGAATGAGAAACCAATTCCTTAAGGAATAAGACTTGCTTCCAATCAATTGCAAAAGGAACATAAAGGAGAATGAGAAACCAATACCTTTTGGATTAAGACTTGATTCCATTCAATACCCAAAAGAACTTAAAGAAGAATGAGAAACCAATTCCTTAAGGAATAAGACTTGCTTCCAATCAATTGCAAAAGGAACATAAAGGAGAATGAGAAACCAATACCTTTTGGATTAAGACTTGATTCCATTCAATACCCAAAAGAACTTAAAGAAGAATGAGAAACCAATTCCTTAAGGAATAAGACTTGCTTCCAATCAATTGCAAAAGGAACATAAAGGAGAATGAGAAACCAATTCCGTTTGGATTAAGACTTGATCCCATTCAATACCCAAAGGAACTTAAAGAAGAATGAGAAACCAATTCCTTAAGGAATAAGACTTGCTTCCAATCAATTGCAAAAGGAACATAAAGGAGAATGAGAAACCAATACCTTTGGATTAAGACTAGATTCCATTCAATACCCAAAAGAACTTAAAGAAGAATGAGAAACCAATTCCTTAAGGAATAAGACTTGCTTCCAATCAATTGCAAAAGGAACATAAAGGAGAATGAGAAACCAATACCTTTTGGATTAAGACTTGATTCCATTCAATACCCAAAAGAACTTAAAGAAGAATGAGAAACCAATTCCTTAAGGAATAAGACTTGCTTCCAATCAATTGCAAAAGGAACATAAAGGAGAATGAGAAACCAATACCGTTTGGATTAAGACTTGATTCCATCCAATACCCAAAAGAACTTAAAGAAGAATGGGAAACCAATTCCTTAAGGAATAAGACTTGCTTCCAATCAATTGCAAAAGGAACATAAAGGAGAATGAGAAACCAATACCTTTTGGATTAAGACTTGATTCCATTCAATACCCAAAAGAACTTAAAGAAGAATGAGAAACCAATTCCTTAAGGAATAAGATTTGCTTCCAATCAATTGCAAAAGGAACATAAAGGAGAATGAGAAACCAATACCTTTAGGATTAAGACTTGATTCCATTCAATACCCAAAAGAACTTAAAGAAGAATGAGAAACCAATTCCTTAAGGAATAAGACTTGTTTCCAATCAAATGCAAAAGGAACATAAAGGAGAATGAGAAACCAATACCTTTTGAATTAAGACTTGATTCCATTCAATACCCAAAAGAACTTAAAGAAGAATGGGAAACCAATTCCTTAAGGAATAAGACTTGCTTCCAATCAATTGCAAAAGGAACATAAAGGAGAATGAGAAACCAATACCTTTTGGATTAAGACTTGATTCCATTCAATACCCAAAAGAACTTAAAGAAGAATGAGAAACCAATTCCTTAAGGAATAAGACTTGCTTCCAATCAATTGCAAAAGGAACATAAAGGAGAATGAGAAACCAATACCTTTGGATTAAGACTTGATTCCATTCAATACCCAAAAGAACTTAAAGAAGAATGAGAAACCAATTCCTTAAGGAATAAGACTTGCTTCCAATCAATTGCAAAAGGAACATAAAGGAGAATGAGAAACCAATACCTTTTGGATTAAGACTTGATTCCATTCAATACCCAAAAGAACTTAAAGAAGAATGAGAAACCAATTCCTTAAGGAATAAGACTTGCTTCCAATCAATTGCAAAAGGAACATAAAGGAGAATGAGAAACCAATACCTTTTGGATTAAGACTTGATTCCATTCAATACCCAAAAGAACTTAAAGAAGAATGAGAAACCAATTCCTTAAGGAATAAGACTTGCTTCCAATCAATTGCAAAAGGAACATAAAGGAGAATGAGAAACCAATACCTTTGGATTAAGACTTGATTCCATTCAATACCCAAAAGAACTTAAAGAAGAATGAGAAACCAATTCCTTAAGGAATAAGACTTGCTTCCAATCAATTGCAAAAGGAACATAAAGGAGAATGAGAAACCAATACCTTTTGGATTAAGACTTGATTCCATTCAATACCCAAAAGAACTTAAAGAAGAATGAGAAACCAATTCCTTAAGGAATAAGACTTGCTTCCAATCAATTGCAAAAGGAACATAAAGGAGAATGAGAAACCAATACCTTTTGGATTAAGACTTGATTCCATTCAATACCCAAAAGAACTTAAAGAAGAATGAGAAACCAATTCCTTAAGGAATAAGACTTGCTTCCAATCAATTGCAAAAGGAACATAAAGGAGAATGAGAAACCAATACCTTTTGGATTAAGACTTGATTCCATTCAATACCCAAAAGAACTTAAAGAAGAATGAGAAACCAATTCCTTAAGGAATAAGACTTGCTTCCAATCAATTGCAAAAGGAACATAAAGGAGAATGAGAAACCAATACCTTTGGATTAAGACTTGATTCCATTCAATACCCAAAAGAACTTAAAGAAGAATGAGAAACCAATTCCTTAAGGAATAAGACTTGCTTCCAATCAATTGCAAAAGGAACATAAAGGAGAATGAGAAACCAATACCTTTTGGATTAAGACTTGATTCCATTCAATACCCAAAAGAACTTAAAGAAGAATGAGAAACCAATTCCTTAAGGAATAAGACTTGCTTCCAATCAATTGCAAAAGGAACATAAAGGAGAATGAGAAACCAATACCTTTTGGATTAAGACTTGATTCCATTCAATACCCAAAAGAACTTAAAGAAGAATGAGAAACCAATTCCTTAAGGAATAAGACTTGCATCCAATCAATTGCAAAAGGAACATAAAGGAGAATGAGAAACCAATACCTTTGGATTAAGACTTGATTCCATTCAATACCCAAAAGAACTTAAAGAAGAATGAGAAACCAATTCCTTAAGGAATAAGACTTGTTTCCAATCAATTGCAAAAGGAACATAAAGGAGAATGAGAAACCAATACCTTTTGGATTAAGACTTGATTCCATTCAATACCCAAAAGAACTTAAAGAAGAATGAGAAACCAATTCCTTAAGGAATAAGACTTGCTTCCAATCAATTGCAAAAGGAACATAAAGGAGAATGAGAAACCAATACCTTTGGATTAAGACTTGATTCCATTCAATACCCAAAAGAACTTAAAGAAGAATGAGAAACCAATTCCTTAAGGAATAAGACTTGCTTCCAATCAATTGCAAAAGGAACATAAAGGAGAATGAGAAACCAATACCTTTTGGATTAAGACTTGATTCCATTCAATACCCAAAAGAACTTAAAGAAGAATGAGAAACCAATTCCTTAAGGAATAAGACTTGCTTCCAATCAATTGCAAAAGGAACATAAAGGAGAATGAGAAACCAATACCTTTTGGATTAAGACTTGATTCCATTCAATACCCAAAAGAACTTAAAGAAGAATGAGAAACCAATTCCTTAAGGAATAAGACTTGCTTCCAATCAATTGCAAAAGGAACATAAAGGAGAATGAGAAACCAATACCTTTTGGATTAAGACTTGATTCCATTCAATACCCAAAAGAACTTAAAGAAGAATGAGAAACCAATTCCTTAAGGAATAAGACTTGCTTCCAATCAATTGCAAAAGGAACATAAAGGAGAATGAGAAACCAATACCTTTTGGATTAAGACTTGATTCCATTCAATACCCAAAAGAACTTAAAGAAGAATGAGAAACCAATTCCTTAAGGAATAAGACTTGCTTCCAATCAATTGCAAAAGGAACATAAAGGAGAATGAGAAACCAATACCTTTTGGATTAAGACTTGATTCCATTCAATACCCAAAAGAACTTAAAGAAGAATGAGAAACCAATTCCTTAAGGAATAAGACTTGCTTCCAATCAATTGCAAAAGGAACATAAAGGAGAATGAGAAACCAATACCTTTTGGATTAAGACTTGATTCCATTCAATACCCAAAAGAACTTAAAGAAGAATGAGAAACCAATTCCTTAAGGAATAAGACTTGCTTCCAATCTATTGCAAAAGGAACATAAAGGAGAATGAGAAACCAATACCTTTGGATTAAGACTTGATTCCATTCAATACCCAAAAGAACTTAAAGAAGAATGAAAAACCAATTCCTTAAGGAATAAGACTTGCTTCCAATCAATTGCAAAAGGAACATAAAGGAGAATGAGAAACCAATACCTTTTGGATTAAGACTTGATTCCATTCAATACCCAAAAGAACTTAAAGGAGAATGAGAAACCAATTCCTTAAGGAATAAGACTTGCTTCCAATCATTTGCAAAAGGAACATAAAGGAGAATGAGAAACCAATACCTTATGGATTAAGACTTGATTCCATTCAATACCCAAAAGAACTTAAAGAAGAATGAGAAACCAATTCCTTAAGGAATAAGACTTGCTTCCAATCAATTGCAAAAGGAACATAAAGGAGAATGAGAAACCAATACCTTTTGGATTAAGACTTGATTCCATTCAATACCCAAAAGAACTTAAAGAAGAATGAGAAACCAATTCCTTAAGGAATAAGACTTGCTTCCAATCAATTGCAAAAGGAACATAAAGGAGAATGAGAAACCAATACCTTTTGGATTAAGACTTGATTCCATTCAATACCCAAAAGAACTTAAAGAAGAATGAGAAACCAATTCCTTAAGGAATAAGACTTGCTTCCAATCAATTGCAAAAGGAACATAAAGGAGAATGAGAAACCAATACCTTTTGGATTAAGACTTGATTCCATTCAATACCCAAAAGAACTTAAAGAAGAATGAGAAACCAATTCCTTAAGGAATAAGACTTGCTTCCAATCAATTGCAAAAGGAACATAAAGGAGAATGAGAAACCAATACCTTTTGGATTAAGACTTGATTCCATTCAATACCCAAAAGAACTTAAAGAAGAATGAGAAACCAATTCCTTAAGGAATAAGACTTGCTTCCAATCAATTGCAAAAGGAACATAAAGGAGAATGAGAAACCAATACCTTTTGGATTAAGACTTGATTCCATTCAATACCCAAAAGAACTTAAAGAAGAATGAGAAACCAATTCCTTAAGGAATAAGACTTGCTTCCAATCAATTGCAAAAGGAACATAAAGGAGAATGAGAAACCAATACCTTTAGGATTAAGACTTGATTCCATTCAATACCCAGAAGAACTTAAAGAAGAACGAGGAACCAATTCCTTAAGGAATAAGACTTGCTTCCAATCAATTGCAAAAGGAACATAAAGGAGAATGAGAAACCAATACCTTTTGGATTAAGACTTGATTCCATTCAATACCCAAAAGAACTTAAAGAAGAATGAGAAACCAATTCCTTAAGGAATAAGACTTGCTTCCAATCAATTGCAAAAGGAACATAAACGAGAATGAGAAACCAATACCTTTTGGATTTTGACTTGATTCTATTCAAGACCCAAGAGAACTTAAAGAAGAATGAGAAACCAATTCCTTAAGGAATAAGACTTGCTTCCAATCAATTGCAAAAGGAACATAAAGGAGAATGAGAAACCAATACCTTTTGGATTAAGACTTGATTCCATTCAATACCCAAAAGAACTTAAAGAAGAATGAGAAACCAATTCCTTAAGGTATAAGACTTGCTTCCAATCTATTGCAAAAGGAACATAAAGGAGAATGAGAAACCAATACCTTTTGGATTAAGACTTGATTCCATTCAATACCCAAAAGAACTTAAAGAAGAATGAGAAACCAATTCCTTAAGGAATAAGACTTGCTTCCAATCAATTGCAAAAGGAACATAAAGGAGAATGAGAAACCAATACCTTTTGGATTAAGACTTGATTCCATTCAATACCCAAAAGAACTTAAAGAAGAATGAGAAACCAATTCCTTAAGGAATAAGACTTGCTTCCAATCAATTGCAAAAGGAACATAAAGGAGAATGAGAAACCAATACCTTTTGGATTAAGACTTGATTCCATTCAATACCCAAAAGAACTTAAAGAAGAATGAGAAACCAATTCCTTAAGGAATAAGACTTGCTTCCAATCAATTGCAAAAGGAACATAAAGGAGAATGAGAAACCAATACCTCAATACCCAAAAGAACTTAAAGAAGAATGAGAAACCAATTCCTTAAGGAATAAGACTTGCTTCCAATCAACTGCAAAAGGAACATAAAGGAGAATGAGAAACCAATACCTTTTGGATTAAGACTTGATTCCATTCAATACCCAAAAGAACTTAAAGAAGAATGAGAAACCAATTCCTTAAGGATTAAGACTTGCTTCCAATCAATCTCCAAAAGGAACATAAAGGAGAATGAGAAACCAATACCTTTTGGATTAAGACTTGATTCCATTCAATACCCAAAAGAACTTAAAGAAGAATGAGAAACCAATTCCTTAAGGAATAAGACTTGCTTCCAATCAATTGCAAAAGGAACATAAAGGAGAATGAGAAACCAATACCTTTTGGATTAAGACTTGATTCCATTCAATACCCAAAAGAACTTAAAGAAGAATGAGAAACCAATTCCTTAAGGAATAAGACTTGCTTCCAATCAATTGCAAAAGGAACATAAAGGAGAATGAGAAACCAATACCTTTTGGATTAAGACTTGATTCCATTCAATACCCAAAAGAACTTAAAGAAGAATGAGAAACCAATTCCTTAAGGAATAAGACTTGCTTCCAATCAATTGCAAAAGGAACATAAAGGAGAATGAGAAACCAATACCTTTGGATTAAGACTTGGTTCCATTCAATACCCAAAAGAACTTAAAGAAGAATGAGAAACCAATTCCTTAAGGAATAAGACTTGCTTCCAATCAATTGCAAAAGGAACATAAAGCAGAATGAGAAACCAATACCGTTTGGATTAAGACTTGATTCCATTCAATACCCAAAAGAACTTAAAGAAGAATGAGAAACCAATTCCTTAAGGAATAAGACTTGTTTCCAATCAAATGCAAAAGGAACATAAAGGAGAATGAGAAACCAATACCCTTTGGATTAAGACTTGATTCCATTCAATACCCAAAAGAACTTAAAGAAGAATGGGAAACCAATTCCTTAAGGAATAAGACTTGCTTCCAATCAATTGCAAAAGGAACATAACGGAGAATGAGAAACCAATACCTTTTGGATTAAGACTTGATTCCATTCAATACCCAAAAGAACTTAAAGAAGAATGAGAAACCAATTCCTTATGGAATAAGACTTGCTTCCAATCTATTGCAAAAGGAACATAAAGGAGAATGAGAAACCAATACCTTTGGATTAAGACTTGATTCCATTCAATACCCAAAAGAAATTAAAGAAGAATGAGAAACCAATTCCTTAAGGAATAAGATTTGCTTCCAATCAATTGCAAAAGGAACATAAAGGAGAATGAGAAACCAATACCTTTTGGATTAAGACTAGATTCCATTCAATACCCAAAAGAACTTAAAGAAGAATGAGAAACCAATTCCTTAAGGAATAAGACTTGCTTCCAATCAATTGCAAAAGGAACATAAAGGAGAATGAGAAACCAATACCTTTTGAATTAAGACTTGATTCCATTCAATACCCAAAAGAACTTAAAGAAGAATGGGAAACCAATTCCTTAAGGAATAAGACTTGCTTCCAATCAATTGCAAAAGGAACATAACGGAGAATGAGAAACCAATACCTTTTGGATTAAGACTTGATTCCATTCAATACCCAAAAGAACTTAAAGAAGAATGAGAAACCAATTCCTTAAGGAATAAGACTTGCTTCCAATCAATTGCAAAAGGAACATAAAGGAGAATGAGAAACCAATACCTTTGGATTAAGACTTGATTCCATTCAATACCCAAAAGAACTTAAAGAAGAATGAGAAACCAATTCCTTAAGGAATAAGACTTGCTTCCAATCAATTGCAAAAGGAACATAAAGGAGAATGAGAAACCAATACCTTTTGGATTAAGACTTGATTCCATTCAATACCCAAAAGAACTTAAAGAAGAATGAGAAACCAATTCCTTAAGGAATAAGACTTGCTTCCAATCAATTGCAAAAGGAACATAAAGGAGAATGAGAAACCAATACCTTTTGGATTAAGACTTGATTCCATTCAATACCCAAAAGAACTTAAAGAAGAATGAGAAACCAATTCCTTAAGGAATAAGACTTGCTTCCAATCAATTGCAAAAGGAACATAAAGGAGAATGAGAAACCAATACCTTTTGGATTAAGACTAGATTCCATTCAATACCCACAAGAACTTAAAGAAGAATGAGAAACCAATTCCTTAAGGAATAAGACTTGTTTCCAATCAAATGCAAAAGCAACATAAAGGAGAATGAGAAACCAATACCATTTGGATTAAGACTTGATTCCATTCAATACCCAAAAGAACTTAAAGAAGAATGAGAAACCAATTCCTTAAGGAATAAGATTTGCTTCCAATCAATTGCAAAAGGAACATAAAGGAGAATGAGAAACCAATACCTTTAGGATTAAGACTTGATTCCATTCAATACCCAAAAGAACTTAAAGAAGAATGAGAAACCAATTCCTTAAGGAATAAGACTTGCTTCCAATCAATTGCAAAAGGAACATAAAGGAGAATGAGAAACCAATACCTTTTGGATTAAGACTTGATTCCATTCAATACCCAAAAGAACTTAAAGAAGAATGAGAAACCAATTCCTTAAGGAATAAGACTTGCTTCCAATCAATTGCAAAAGGAACATAAAGGAGAATGAGAAACCAATACCTTTTGGATTAAGACTTGATTCCATTCAATACCCAAAAGAACTTAAAGAAGAATGAGAAACCAATTCCTTAAGGAATAAGACTTGCTTCCAATCAATTGCAAAAGGAACATAAAGGAGAATGAGAAACCAATACCTTTGGATTAAGACTTGATTCCATTCAATACCCAAAAGAACTTAAAGAAGAATGAGAAACCAATTCCTTAAGGAATAAGACTTGCTTCCAATCAATTGCAAAAGGAACATAAAGGAGAATGAGAAACCAATACCTTTGGATTAAGACTTGATTCCATTCAATACCCAAAAGAACTTAAAGAAGAATGAGAAACCAATTCCTTAAGGAATAAGACTTGCTTCCAATCAATTGCAAAAGGAACATAAAGGAGAATGAGAAACCAATACCTTTTGGATTAAGACTTGATTCCATTCAATACCCAAAAGAACTTAAAGAAGAATGAGAAACCAATTCCTTAAGGAATAAGACTTGCTTCCAATCTATGGCAAAAGGAACATAAAGGAGAATGAGAAACCAATACCTTTGGATTAAGACTTGATTCCATTCAATACCCAAAAGAACTTAAAGAAGAATGAGAAACCAATTCCTTAAGGAATAAGACTTGCTTCCAATCAATTGCAAAAGGAACATAAAGGAGAATGAGAAACCAATACCTTTTGGATTAAGACTTGATTCCATTCAATACCCAAAAGAACTTAAAGAAGAATGAGAAACCAATTCCTTAAGGAATAAGACTTGCTTCCAATCAATTGCAAAAGGAACATAAAGGAGAATGAGAAACCAATACCTTTTGGATTAAGACTTGATTCCATTCAATACCCAAAAGAACTTAAAGAAGAATGAGAAACCAATTCCTTAAGGAATAAGACTTGCTTCCAATCAATTGCAAAAGGAACATAAAGGAGAATGAGAAACCAATACCTTTTGGATTAAGACTTGATTCTATTCAATGCCCAAAAGAACTTAAAGAAGAATGAGAAACCAATTCCTTAAGGAATAAGATTTGCTTCCAATCAATTGCAAAAGGAACATAAAGGAGAATGAGAAACCAATACCTTTAGGATTAAGACGAGATTCCATTCAATACCCACAAGAACTTAAAGAAGAATGAGAAACCAATTCCTTAAGGAATAAGATTTGCTTCCAATCAATTGCAAAAGGAACATAAAGGAGAATGAGAAACCAATACCTTTTGGATTAAGACTTGATTCCATTCAATACCCAAAAGAACTTAAAGAAGAATGAGAAACCAATTCCTTAAGGAATAAGACTTGCTTCCAATCAATTGCAAAAGGAACATAACGGAGAATGAGAAACCAATACCTTTTGGATTAAGACTTGATTCCATTCAATACCCAAAAGAACTTAAAGAAGAATGAGAAACCAATTCCTTAAGTAATAAGACTTGCTTCCAATCAATTGCAAAAGGAACATAAAGGAGAATGAGAAACCAATACCTTTGGATTAAGACTTGATTCCATTCAATACCCAAAAGAACTTAAAGAAGAATGAGAAACCAATTCCTTAAGGAATAAGACTTGCTTCCAATCAATTGCAAAAGGAACATAAAGGAGAATGAGAAACCAATACCTTTTGGATTAAGACTTGATTCCATTCAATACCCAAAAGAACTTAAAGAAGAATGAGAAACCAATTCCTTAAGGAATAAGACTTGCTTCCAATCAATTGCAAAAGGAACATAAAGGAGAATGAGAAACCAATACCTTTTGGATTAAGACTTGATTCCATTCAATACCCAAAAGAACTTAAAGAAGAATGAGAAACCAATTCCTTAAGGAATAAGACTTGCTTCCAATCAATTGCAAAAGGAACATAAAGGAGAATGAGAAACCAATACCTTTGGATTAAGACTTGATTCCATTCAATACCCAAAAGAACTTAAAGAAGAATGAGAAACCAATTCCTTAAGGAATAAGACTTGCTTCCAATCAATTGCAAAAGGAACATAAAGGAGAATGAGAAACCAATACCTTTTGGATTAAGACTTGATTCCATTCAATACCCAAAAGAACTTAAAGAAGAATGAGAAACCAATTCCTTAAGGAATAAGACTTGCTTCCAATCAATTGCAAAAGGAACATAAAGGAGAATGAGAAACCAATACCTTTTGGATTAAGACTTGATTCCATTCAATACCCAAAAGAACTTAAAGAAGAATGAGAAACCAATTCCTTAAGGAATAAGACTTGCTTCCAATCAATTGCAAAAGGAACATAAAGGAGAATGAGAAACCAATACCTTTTGGATTAAGACTTGATTCCATTCAATACCCAAAAGAACTTAAAGAAGAATGAGAAACCAATTCCTTAAGGAATAAGACTTGCTTCCAATCAATTGCAAAAGGAACATAAAGGAGAATGAGAAACCAATACCTTTTGGATTAAGACTTGATTCCATTCAATACCCAAAAGAACTTAAAGAAGAATGAGAAACCAATTCCTTAAGGAATAAGACTTGCTTCCAATCAATTGCAAAAGGAACATAAAGGAGAATGAGAAACCAATACCTTTTGGATTAAGACTTGATTCCATTCAATACCCAAAAGAACTTAAAGAAGAATGAGAAACCAATTCCTTAAGGAATAAGACTTGCTTCCAATCAATTGCAAAAGGAACATAAAGGAGAATGAGAAACCAATACCTTTTGGATTAAGACTTGATTCCATTCAATACCCAAAAGAACTTAAAGAAGAATGAGAAACCAATTCCTTAAGGAATAAGACTTGCTTCCAATCAATTGCAAAAGGAACATAAAGGAGAATGAGAAACCAATACCTTTTGGATTAAGACTTGATTCCATTCAATACCCAAAAGAACTTAAAGAAGAATGAGAAACCAATTCCTTAAGGAATAAGACTTGCTTCCAATCAATTGCAAAAGGAACATAAAGGAGAATGAGAAACCAATACCTTTTGGATTAAGACTTGATTCCATTCAATACCCAAAAGAACTTAAAGAAGAATGGGAAACCAATTCCTTAAGGAATAAGACTTGCTTCCAATCAATTGCAAAAGGAACATAAAGGAGAGTGAGAAACCAATACCTTTTGGATTAAGACTTGATTCCATTCAATACCCAAAAGAACTTAAAGAAGAATGAGAAACCAATTCCTTAAGGAATAAGACTTGCTTCCAATCAATTGCAAAAGGAACATAAAGGAGAATGAGAAACCAATACCTTTTGGATTAAGACTTGATTCCATTCAATACCCAAAAGAACTTAAAATAGAATGGGAAACCAATTCCTTAAGGAATAAGACTTGCTTCCAATCAATTGCAAAAGGAACATAAAGGAGAATGAGAAACCAATACCTTTTGGATTAAGACTTGATTCTATTCAATGCCCAAAAGAACTTAAAGAAGAATGAGAAACCAATTCCTTAAGGAATAAGACTTGCTTCCAATCAATTGCAAAAGGAACATAAAGGAAAATGAGCAACCAATTCCTTTTGGATTAAGCCTTGATTCGATTTAATACCCAAAAGAACTTAAAGAAGAATGAGAAACCAATTCCTTAAGGAATAAGACTTGCTTCCAATCAATTGCAAAAGGAACATAAAGGAGAATGAGAAACCAATACCTTTTGGATTAAGACTTGATTCTATTCAATGCCCAAAAGAACTTAAAGAAGAATGAGAAACCAATTCCTTAAGGAATAAGACTTGCTTCCAATCAATTGCAAAAGGAACATAAAGGAGAATGAGAAACCAATACCTTTTGGATTAAGACTTGATTCCATTCAATACCCAAAAGAACTTAAAGAAGAATGAGAAACCAATTCCTTAAGGAATAAGACTTGCTTCCAATCAATTGCAAAAGGAACATAAAGGAGAATGAGAAACCAATACCTTTTGGATTAAGACTTGATTCCATTCAATACCCAAAAGAACTTAAAGAAGAATGAGAAACCAATTCCTTAAGGAATAAGACTTGCTTCCAATCAATTGCAAAAGGAACATAAAGGAGAATGAGAAACCAATACCTTTTGGATTAAGACTTGATTCCATTCAATACCCAAAAGAACTTAAAGAAGAATGAGAAACCAATTCCTTAAGGAATAAGACTTGCTTCCAATCAATTGCAAAAGGAACATAAAGGAGAATGAGAAACCAATACCTTTTGGATTAAGACTTGATTCCATTCAATACCCAAAAGAACTTAAAGAAGAATGAGAAACCAATTCCTTAAGGAATAAGACTTGCTTCCAATCAATTGCAAAAGGAACATAAAGGAGAATGAGAAACCAATACCTTTTGGATTAAGACTTGATTCCATTCAATACCCAAAAGAACTTAAAGAAGAATGAGAAACCAATTCCTTAAGGAATAAGACTTGCTTCCAATCAATTGCAAAAGGAACATAAAGGAGAATGAGAAACCAATACCTTTGGATTAAGACTTGATTCCATTCAATACCCAAAAGAACTTAAAGAAGAATGAGAAAGCAATTCCTTAAGGAATAATAAGACTTGCTTCCAATCAATTGCAAAAGGAACATAAAGGAGAATGAGAAACCAATACCTTTTGGATTAAGACTTGATTCCATTCAATACCCAAAAGAACTTAAAGAAGAATGAGAAACCAATTCCTTAAGGAATAAGACTTGCTTCCAATCAATTGCAAAAGGAACATAAAGGAGAATGAGAAACCAATACGTTTTGGATTAAGACTTGATTCCATTCAATACCCAAAAGAACTTAAAGAAGAATGAGAAACCAATACCTTAAGGAATAAGACTTGCTTCCAATCAATTGCAAAAGGAACATAAAGGAGAATGAGAAACCAATACCTTTTGGATTAAGACTTGATTCCATTCAATACCTAAAAGAACTTAAAGAAGAATGAGAAACCAATTCCTTAAGGAATAAGACTTGCATCCAATCAATTGCAAAAGGAACATAAAGGAGAATGAGAAACCAATACCTTTTGGATTAAGACTTGATTCCATTCAACACCCAAAAGAACTTAAAGAAGAATGAGAAACCAATTCCTTAAGGAATAAGACTTGCTTCCAATCAATTGCAAAAGGAACATAAAGGAGAATGAGAAACCAATACCTTTTGGATTAAGACTTGATTCCATTCAATACCCAAAAGAACTTAAAGAAGAATGAGAAACCAATTCCTTAAGGAATAAGACTTGCTTCCAATCAATTGCAAAAGGAACATAAAGGAGAATGAGAAACCAATACCTTTTGGATTAAGACTTGATTCCATTCAATACCCAAAAGAACTTAAAGAAGAATGAGAAACCAATTCCTTAAGGAATAAGACTTGCATCCAATCAATTGCAAAAGGAACATAAAGGAGAATGAGAAACCAATACCTTTTGGATTAAGACTTGATTCCATTCAATACCCAAAAGAACTTAAAGAAGAATGAGAAACCAATTCCTTAAGGAATAAGACTTGCTTCCAATCAATTGCAAAAGGAACATAAAGGGGAATGAGAAACCAATACCTTTGGATTAAGACTTGATTCCATTCAATACCCAAAAGAACTTAAAGAAGAATGAGAAACCAATTCCTTAAGGAATAAGACTTGCTTCCAATCAATTGCAAAAGGAACATAAAGGAGAATGAGAAACCAATACCTTTTGGATTAAGACTTGATTCCATTCAATACCCAAAAGAACTTAAAGAAGAATGAGAAACCAATTCCTTAAGGAATAAGACTTGCTTCCAATCAATTGCAAAAGGAACATAAAGGAGAATGAGAAACCAATACCTTTTGGATTAAGACTTGATTCCATTCAATACCCAAAAGAACTTAAAGAAGAATGAGAAACCAATTCCTTAAGGAATAAGACTTGCTTCCAATCAATTGCAAAAGGAACATAAAGGAGAATGAGAAACCAATACCTTTTGGATTAAGACTTGATTCCATTCAATACCCAAAAGAACTTAAAGAAGAATGAGAAACCAATTCCTTAAGGAATAAGACTTGCTTCCAATCAATTGCAAAAGGAACATAAAGGAGAATGAGAAACCAATACCTTTGGATTAAGACTTGATTCCATTCAATACCCAAAAGAACTTAAAGAAGAATGAGAAACCAATTCCTTAAGGAATAAGACTTGCTTCCAATCAATTGCAAAAGGAACATAAAGGAGAATGAGAAATCAATACCTTTGGATTAAGACTTGATTCCATTCAATACCCAAAAGAACTTAAAGAAGAATGAGAAACCAATTCCTTAAGGAATAAGACTTGTTTCCAATCAATTGCAAAAGGAACATAAAGGAGAATGAGAAACCAATACCTTTTGGATTAAGACTTGATTCCATTCAATACCCAAAAGAACTTAAAGAAGAATGAGAAACCAATTCCTTAAGGAATAAGACTTGCTTCCAATCAATTGCAAAAGGAACATAAAGGAGAATGAGAAACCAATACCTTTGGATTAAGACTTGATTCCATTCAATACCCAAAAGAACTTAAAGAAGAATGAGAAACCAATTCCTTAAGGAATAAGACTTGCTTCCAATCAATTGCAAAAGGAACATAAAGGAGAATGAGAAACCAATACCTTTTGGATTAAGACTTGATTCCATCCAATACCCAAAAGAACTTAAAGAAGAATGGGAAACCAATTCCTTAAGGAATAAGACTTGCTTCCAATCATTTGCAAAAGGAACATAAAGGAGAATGAGAAACCAATACATTTTGGATTAAGACTTGATTCCATTCAATACCCAAAAGAACTTAAAGAAGAATGAGAAACCAATTCCTTAAGGAATAAGATTTGCTTCCAATCAATTGCAAAAGGAACATAAAGGAGAATGAGAAACCAATACCGACTTGATTCCATTCAATACCCAAAAGAACTTAAAGAAGAATGAGAAACCAATTCCTTAAGGAATAAGACTTGCTTCCAATCAATTGCAAAAGGAACATAAAGGAGAATGAGAAACCAATACCTTTTGGATTAAGACTTGATTCCATTCAATACCCAAAAGAACTTAAAGAAGAATGAGAAACCAATTCCTTAAGGAATAAGACTTGCTTCCAATCAATTGCAAAAGGAACATAAAGGAGAATGAGAAACCAATACCTTTTGGATTAAGACTTGATTCCATTCAATACCCAAAAGAACTTAAAGAAGAATGAGAAACCAATTCCTTAAGGAATAAGACTTGCTTCCAATCAATTGCAAAAGGAACATAAAGGAGAATGAGAAACCAATACCTTTGGATTAAGACTTGATTCCATTCAATACCCAAAAGAACTTAAAGAAGAATGAGAAACCAATTCCTTAAGGAATAAGACTTGCTTCCAATCAATTGCAAAAGGAACATAAAGGAGAATGAGAAACCAATACCTTTTGGATTAAGACTTGATTCCATTCAATACCCAAAAGAACTTAAAGAAGAATGAGAAACCAATTCCTTAAGGAATAAGACTTGCTTCCAATCAATTGCAAAAGGAACATAAAGGAGAATGAGAAACCAATACCTTTTGGATTAAGACTTGATTCCATTCAATACCCAAAAGAACTTAAAGAAGAATGAGAAACCAATTCCTTAAGGAATAAGACTTGCTTCCAATCAATTGCAAAAGGAACATAAAGGAGAATGAGAAACCCATATGCTTTGGACTAAGACTTGATTCCATTCAATACCCAAAAGAACTTAAAGAAGAATGAGAAACCAATTCCTTAAGGAATAAGACTTGCTTCCAATCAATTGCAAAAGGAACATAAAGGAGAATGAGAAACCAATACCTTTTGGATTAAGACTTGATTCCATTCAATACCCAAAAGAACTTAAAGAAGAATGAGAAACCAATTCCTTAAGGAATAAGACTTGCTTCCAATCAATTGCAAAAGGAACATAAAGGAGAATGAGAAACCAATACCTTTTGGATTAAGACTTGATTCCATTCAATACCCAAAAGAACTTAAAGAAGAATGAGAAACCAATTCCTTAAGGAATAAGACTTGCTTCCAATCAATTGCAAAAGGAACATAAAGGAGAATGAGAAACCAATACCTTTTGGATTAAGACTTGATTCCATTCAATACCCAAAAGAACTTAAAGAAGAATGAGAAACCAATTCCTTAAGGAATAAGACTTGCTTCCAATCAATTGCAAAAGGAACATAAAGGAGAATGAGAAACCAATACCTTTGGATTAAGACTTGATTCCATTCAATACCCAAAAGAACTTAAAGAAGAATGAGAAACCAATTCCTTAAGGAATAAGACTTGCTTCCAATCAATTGCAAAAGGAACATAAAGGAGAATGAGAAACCAATACCTTTTGGATTAAGACTTGATTCCATTCAATACCCAAAAGAACTTAAAGAAGAATGAGAAACCAATTCCTTAAGGAATAAGACTTGCTTCCAATCAATTGCAAAAGGAACATAAAGGAGAATGAGAAACCAATACCTTTTGGATTAAGACTTGATTCCATTCAATACCCAAAAGAACTTAAAGAAGAATGAGAAACCAATTCCTTAAGGAATAAGACTTGCTTCCAATCAATTGCAAAAGGAACATAAAGGAGAATGAGAAACCAATACCTTTTGGATTAAGACTTGATTCCATTCAATACCCAAAAGAACTTAAAGAAGAATGAGAAACCAATTCCTTAAGGAATAAGACTTGCTTCCAATCAATTGCAAAAGGAACATAAAGGAGAATGAGAAACCAATACCTTTTGGATTAAGACTTGATTCCATTCAATACCCAAAAGAACTTAAAGAAGAATGAGAAACCAATTCCTTAAGGAATAAGACTTGCTTCCAATCAATTGCAAAAGGAACATAAAGGAGAATGAGAAACCAATACCTTTTGGATTAAGACTTGATTCCATTCAATACCCAAAAGAACTTAAAGAAGAATGAGAAACCAATTCCTTAAGGAATAAGACTTGCTTCCAATCAATTGCAAAAGGAACATAAAGGAGAATGAGAAACCAATACCTTTGGATTAAGACTTGATTCCATTCAATACCCAAAAGAACTTATAGAAGAATGAGAAACCAATTCCTTAAGAAATAAGACTTGCTTCCAATCAATTGCAAAAGGAACATAAAGGAGAATGAGAAACCAATACCTTTGGAATAAGACTTGATTCCATTCAATACCCAAAGGAACTTAAAGAAGAATGAGAAACCAATTCCTTAAGGAATAAGACTTGCTTCCAATCAATTGCAAAAGGAACATAAAGGAGAATGAGAAACCAATACTTCTGGTTTAAGACTTGATTCCATTCAATACCCAAAAGAACTTAAAGAAGAATGAGAAACCAATTCCTTAAGGAATAAGACTTGCCTCCAATCAATTGCAAAAGGAACATAAAGGAGAATGAGAAACCAATACCTTTTGGATTAAGACTTGATTCCATTCAATACCCAAAAGAACTTAAAGAAGAATGAGAAACCAATTCCTTAAGGAATAAGACTTGCTTCCAATCAATTGCAAAAGGAACATAAAGAAGAATGAGAAACCAATACCTTCTGGATTAAGACTTGATTCCACTCAATACCCAAAAGAACTTAAAGAAGAATGAGAAACCAATTCCTTAAGGAATAAGATTTGCTTCCAATCAATTGCAAAAGGAACATAAAGGAGAATGAGAAACCAATACCTTTTGGATTAAGACTTGATTCCATTCAATACCCAAAAGAACTTAAAGAAGAAGGGGAAACCAATTCCTTAAGGAATAAGACTTGCTTCCAATCAATTGCAAAAGGAACATAAAGGAGGATGAGAAACCAATACCTTTAGGATTAAGACGAGATTCCATTCAATACCCACAAGAACTTAAAGAAGAATGAGAAACCAATTCCTTAAGGAATAAGACTTGTTTCCAATCAAATGCAAAAGGAACATAAAGGAGAATGAGAAACCAATACCTTTTGGATTAAGACTTGATCCCATTCAATACCCAAAAGAACTTAAAGAAGAATGGGAAACCAATTCCTTAAGGAATAAGACTTGCTTCCAATCAATTGCAAAAGGAACATAACGGAGAATGAGAAACCAATACCTTTTGGATTAAGACTTGATTCTATTCAACGCCCAAAAGAACTTAAAGAAGAATGAGAAACCAATTCCTTAAGGAATAAGACTTGCTTCCAATCAATTGCAAAAGGAACATAAAGGAGAATGAGAAACCAATACCTTTTGGATTAAGACTTGATTCCATTCAATACCCAAAAGAACTTAAAGAAGAATGAGAAACCAATTCCTTAAGGAATAAGACTTGCTTCCAATCAATTGCAAAAGGAACATAAAGGAGAATGAGAAACCAATACCTTTTGGATTAAGACTTGATTCCATTCAATACCCAAAAGAACTTAAAGAAGAATGAGAAACCAATTCCTTAAGGAATAAGACTTGCTTCCAATCAATTGCAAAAGGAACATAAAGGAGAATGAGAAACCAATACCTTTTGGATTAAGACTTGATTCCATTCAATACCCAAAAGAACTTAAAGAAGAATGAGAAACCAATTCCTTAAGGAATAAGACTTGCTTCCAATCTATTGCAAAAGGAACATAAAGGAGAATGAGAAACCAATACCATTTGGAATAAGACTTGATTCCATTCAATACCCAAAAGAACTTAAAGAAGAATGAGAAACCAATTCCTTAAGGAATAAGACTTGCTTCCAATCAATTGCAAAAGGAACATAAAGGAGAATGAGAAACCAATACACTTTGGATTAAGACTTGTTTCCATTCAATACCCAAAAGAACTTAAAGAAGAATGAGAAACCAATTCCTTAAGGAATAAGACTTGCTTCCAATCAATTGCAAAAGGAACATAAAGGAGAATGAGAAACCAATACCTTTTGGATTAAGACTTGATTCCATTCAATGCCCAAAAGAACTTAAAGAAGAATGAGAAACCAATTCCTTAAGGAATAATAAGACTTGCTTCCAATCAATTGCAAAAGGAACATAAAGGAGAATGAGAAACCAATACCTTTTGGATTAAGACTTGATTCCATTCAATACCCAAAAGAACTTAAAGAAGAATGAGAAACCAATTCCTTAAGGAATAAGACTTGCTTCCAATCAATTGCAAAAGGAACATAAAGGAGAATGAGAAACCAATACCTTTTGGATTAAGACTTGATTCCATTCAATACCCAAAAGAACTTAAAGAAGAATGAGAAACCAATTCCTTAAGGAATAAGACTTGCTTCCAATCAATTGCAAAAGGAACATAAAGGAGAATGAGAAACCAATACCTTTTGGATTAAGACTTGATTCCATTCAATACCCAAAAGAACTTAAAGAAGAATGAGAAACCAATTCCTTAAGGAATAAGACTTGCTTCCAATCAATTGCAAAAGGAACATAAAGGAGAATGAGAAACCAATACCTTTGGATTAAGACTTGATTCCATTCAATACCCAAAAGAACTTAAAGAAGAATGAGAAACCAATTCCTTAAGGAATAAGACTTGCTTCCAATCAATTGCAAAAGGAACATAAAGGAGAATGAGAAACCAATACCTTTTGGATTAAGACTTGATTCCATTCAATACCCAAAAGAACTTAAAGAAGAATGAGAAACCAATTCCTTAAGGAATAAGACTTGCTTCCAATCAATTGCAAAAGGAACATAAAGGAGAATGAGAAACCAATACCTTTTGGATTAAGACTTGATTCCATTCAATACCCAAAAGAACTTAAAGAAGAATGAGAAACCAATTCCTTAAGGAATAAGACTTGCTTCCAATCAATTGCAAAAGGAACATAAAGGAGAATGAGAAACCAATACCTTTGGATTAAGACTTGATTCCATTCAATACCCAAAAGAACTTAAAGAAGAATGAGAAACCAATTCCTTAAGGAATAAGATTTGCTTCCAATCAATTGCAAAAGGAACATAAAGGAGAATGAGAAACCAATACCTTTTGGATTAAGACTTGATTCCATTCAATACCCAAAAGAACTTAAAGAAGAATGAGAAACCAATTCCTTAAGGAATAAGACTTGCTTCCAATCAATTGCAAAAGGAACATAAAGGAGAATGAGAAACCAATACCTTTGGATTAAGACTTGATTCCATTCAATACCCAAAAGAACTTAAAGAAGAATGAGAAACCAATTCCTTAAGGAATAAGACTTGCTTCCAATCAATTGCAAAAGGAACATAAAGGAGAATGAGAAACCAATACCTTTTGGATTAAGACTTGATTCCATTCAATACCCAAAAGAACTTAAAGAAGAATGAGAAACCAATTCCTTAAGGAATAAGACTTGCTTCCAATCAATTGCAAAAGGAACATAAAGGAGAATGAGAAACCAATACCTTTTGGATTAAGACTTGATTCCATTCAATACCCAAAAGAACTTAAAGAAGAATGAGAAACCAATTCCTTAAGGAATAAGACTAGCTTCCAATCAATTGCAAAAGGAACATAAAGGAGAATGAGAAACCAATACCTTTTGGATTAAGACTTGATTCCATTCAATACCCAAAAGAACTTAAAGAAGAATGAGAAACCAATTCCTTAAGGAATAAGACTTGCTTCCAATCAATTGCAAAAGGAACATAAAGGAGAAAGAGAAACCAATACCGTTTGGATTAAGACTTGATTCCATCCAATACCCAAAAGAACTTAAAGAAGAATGAGAAACCAATTCTTTAAGGAATAAGACTTGCTTCCAATCAATTGCAAAAGGAACATAAAGGAGAATGAGAAACCAATACCTTTTGGATTAAGACTTGATTCCATTCAATACCCAAAAGAACTTAAAGAAGAATGAGAAACCAATTCCTTAAGGAATAAGACTTGCTTCCAATCAATTGCAAAAGGAACATAAAGGAGAATGAGAAACCAATACCTTTTGGATTAAGACTTGATTCCATTCAATACCCAAAAGAACTTAAAGAAGAATGAGAAACCAATTCCTTAAGGAATAAGACTTGCTTCCAATCAATTGCAAAAGGAACATAAAGGAGAATGAGAAACCAATACCTTTTGGATTAAGACTTGATTCCATTCAATACCCAAAAGAACTTAAAGAAGAATGAGAAACCAATTCCTTAAGGAATAAGACTTGCTTCCAATCAATTGCAAAAGGAACATAAAGGAGAATGAGAAACCAATACCTTTTGGATTAAGACTTGATTCCATTCAATACCCAAAAGAACTTAAAGAAGAATGAGAAACCAATTCCTTAAGGAATAAGACTTGTTTCCAATCAATTGCAAAAGGAACATAAAGGAGAATGAGAAACCAATACCTTTTGGATTAAGACTTGATTCCATTCAATACCCAAAAGAACTTAAAGAAGAATGAGAAACCAATTCCTTAAGGAATAAGACTTGCTTCCAATCAACTGCAAAAGGAACATAAAGGAGAATGAGAAACCAATACCTTTTGGAATAAGACTTGATTCCATTCAATACCCAAAAGAACTTAAAGAAGAATGAGAAACCAATTCCTTAAGGAATAAGACTTGCTTCCAATCAATTGCAAAAGGAACATAAAGGAGAATGAGAAACCAATACCTTTTGGATTAAGACTTGATTCCATTCAATACCCAAAAGAACTTAAAGAAGAATGAGAAACCAATTCCTTAAGGAATAAGACTTGCTTCCAATCAATTGCAAAAGGAACATAAAGGAGAATGAGAAACCAATACCTTTTGGATTAAGACTTGATTCCATTCAATACCCAAAAGAACTTAAAGAAGAATGAGAAACCAATTCCTTAAGGAATAAGACTTGCTTCCAATCAATTGCAAAAGGAACATAAAGGAGAATGAGAAACCAATACCTTTTGGATTAAGACTTGATTCCATTCAATACCCAAAAGAACTTAAAAAAGAATGGGAAACCAATTCCTTAAGGAATAAGACTTGCTTCCAATCAATTGCAAAAGGAACATAAAGGAGAATGAGAAACCAATACCTTTTGGATTAAGACTTGATTCTATTCAATGCCCAAAAGAACTTAAAGAAGAATGAGAAACCAATTCCATAAGGAATAAGACTTGCTTCCAATCAATTGCAAAAGGAACATAAAGGAGAATGAGAAACCAATACCTTTTGGATTAAGACTTGATTCCATTCAATACCCAAAAGAACTTAAAGAAGAATGAGAAACCAATTCCTTAAGGAATAAGACTTGCTTCCAATCAATTGCAAAAGGAACATAAAGGAGAATGAGAAACCAATACCTTTTGGATTAAGACTTGATTCCATTCAATACCCAAAAGAACTTAAAGAAGAATGAGAAACCAATTCCTTAAGGAATAAGACTTGCTTCCAATCAATTGCAAAAGGAACATAAAGGAGAATGAGAAACCAATACCTTTTGGATTAAGACTTGATTCCATTCAATACCCAAAAGAACTTAAAGAAGAATGAGAAACCAATTCCTTAAGGAATAAGACTTGCTTCCAATCAATTGCAAAAGGAACATAAAGGAGAATGAGAAACCAATACCTTTTGGATTAAGACTTGATTCCATTCAATACCCAAAAGAACTTAAAGAAGAATGAGAAACCAATTCCTTAAGGAATAAGACTTGCTTCCAATCAATTGCAAAAGGAACATAAAGGAGAATGAGAAACCAATACCTTTTGGATTAAGACTTGATTCCATTCAATACCCAAAAGAACTTAAAGAAGAATGAGAAACCAATTCCTTAAGGAATAAGACTTGCTTCCAATCAATTGCAAAAGGAACATAAAGGAGAATGAGAAACCAATACCTTTTGGATTAAGACTTGATTCCATTCAATACCCAAAAGAACTTAAAGAAGAATGAGAAACCAATTCCTTAAGGAATAAGACTTGCTTCCAATCAATTGCAAAAGGAACATAAAGGAGAATGAGAAACCAATACCTTTTGGATTAAGACTTGATTCCATTCAATACCCAAAAGAACTTAAAGAAGAATGAGAAACCAATTCCTTAAGGAATAAGACTTGCTTCCAATCAATTGCAAAAGGAACATAAAGGAGAATGAGAAACCAATACCTTTGGATTAAGACTTGATTCCATTCAATACCCAAAAGAACTTAAAGAAGAATGAGAAACCAATTCCCTAAGGAATAAGACTTGCTTCCAATCAATTGCAAAAGGAACATAAAGGAGAATGAGAAACCAATACCTTTTGGATTAAGACTTGATTCCATTCAATACCCAAAAGAACTTAAAGAAGAATGAGAAACCAATTCCTTAAGGAATAAGACTTGCTTCCAATCAATTGCAAAAGGAACATAAAGGAGAATGAGAAACCAATACCTTTTGGATTAAGACTTGATTCCATTCAATACCCAAAAGAACTTAAAGAAGAATGAGAAACCAATTCCTTAAGGAATAAGACTTGCTTCCAATCAATTGCAAAAGGAACATAAAGGAGAATGAGAAACCAATACCTTTTGGATTAAGACTTGATTCCATTCAATACCCAAAAGAACTTAAAGAAGAATGAGAAACCAATTCCTTAAGGAATAAGACTTGCTTCCAATCAATTGCAAAAGGAACATAAAGGAGAATGAGAAACCAATACCTTTTGGATTAAGACTTGATTCCATTCAATACCCAAAAGAACTTAAAGAAGAATGAGAAACCAATTCCTTAAGGAATAAGACTTGCTTCCAATCAATTGCAAAAGGAACATAAAGGAGAATGAGAAACCAATACCTTTTGGATTAAGACTTGATTCCATTCAATACCCAAAAGAACTTAAAGAAGAATGAGAAACCAATTCCTTAAGGAATAAGACTTGCTTCCAATCAATTGCAAAAGGAACATAAAGGAGAATGAGAAACCAATACCTTTTGGATTAAGACTTGATTCCATTCAATACCCAAAAGAACTTAAAGAAGAATGAGAAACCAATTCCTTAAGGAATAAGACTTGCTTCCAATCAATTGCAAAAGGAACATAAAGGAGAATGAGAAACCAATACCTTTGGATTAAGACTTGATTCCATTCAATACCCAAAAGAACTTAAAGAAGAATGAGAAACCAATTCCTTAAGGAATAAGACTTGCTTCCAATCAATTGCAAAAGGAACATAAAGGAGAATGAGAAACCAATACCTTTTGGATTAAGACTTGATTCCATTCAATACCCAAAAGAACTTAAAGAAGAATGAGAAACCAATTCCTTAAGGAATAAGACTTGCTTCCAATCAACTGCAAAAGGAACATAAAGGAGAATGAGAAACCAATACCTTTTGGATTAAGACTTGATTCCATTCAATACCCAAAAGAACTTAAAGAAGAATGAGAAAGCAATTCCTTAAGGAATAATAAGACTTGCTTCCAATCAATTGCAAAAGGAACATAAAGGAGAATGAGAAACCAATACCTTTTGGATTAAGACTTGATTCCATTCAATACCCAAAAGAACTTAAAGAAGAATGAGAAACCAATTCCTTAAGGAATAAGACTTGCTTCCAATCAATTGCAAAAGGAACATAAAGGAGAATGAGAAACCAATACCTTTTGGATTAAGACTTGATTCCATTCAATACCCAAAAGAACTTAAAGAAGAATGAGAAACCAATTCCTTAAGGAATAAGACTTGCTTCCAATCAATTGCAAAAGGAACATAAAGGAGAATGAGAAACCAATACCTTTTGGATTAAGACTTGATTCCATTCAATACCCAAAAGAACTTAAAGAAGAATGAGAAACCAATTCCTTAAGGAATAAGACTTGCTTCCAATCAATTGCAAAAGGAACATAAAGGAGAATGAGAAACCAATACCTTTTGGATTAAGACTTGATTCCATTCAATACCCAAAAGAACTTAAAGAAGAATGAGAAACCAATTCCTTAAGGAATAAGACTTGCTTCCAATCAATTGCAAAAGGAACATAAAGGAGAATGAGAAACCAATACCTTTTGGATTAAGACTTGATTCTATTCAATACCCAAAAGAACTTAAAGAAGAATGAGAAACCAATTCCTTAAGGAATAAGACTTGCTTCCAATCAATTGCAAAAGGAACATAAAGGAGAATGAGAAACCAATACCCTTTGGATTAAGACTTGATTCCATTCAATACCCAAAAGAACTTAAAGAAGAATGAGAAACCAATTCCTTAAGGAATAAGACTTGCTTCCAATCAATTGCAAAAGGAACATAAAGCAGAATGAGAAACCAATGCCATTTGGATTAAGACTTGATTCCATTCAATACCCAAAAGAACTTAAAGAAGAAAGGGAAACCAATTCCTTAAGGAATAAGATTTGCTTCCAATCAATTGCAAAAGGAACATAAAGGAGAATGAGAAACCAATACCTTTTGGATTAAGACTTGATTCCATTCAATACCCAAAAGAACTTAAAGAAGAATGGGAAACCAATTCCTTAAGGAATAAGACTTGCTTCCAATCAATTGCAAAAGGAACATAAAGGAGAATGAGAAACCAATACCTTTTGGATTAAGACTTGATTCCATTCAATACCCAAAGGAACTTAAAGAAGAATGAGAAACCAATTCCTTAAGGAATAAGACTTGCTTCCAATCAATTGCAAAAGGAACATAAAGGGGAATGAGAAACCAATACCCTTTGGATTAAGACTTGATCCCATTCAATACCCAAAGGAACTTAAAGAAGAATGAGAAACCAATTCCTTAAGGAATAAGACTTGCTTCCAATCAATTGCAAAAGGAACATAAAGGAGAATGAGAAACCAATACCTTTTGGATTAAGACTTGATTCCATTCAATACCCAAAAGAACTTAAAGAAGAATGAGAAACCAATTCCTTAAGGAATAAGACTTGCTTCCAATCAATTGGGAAAGGAACATAAAGGAGAATGAGAAACCAATTCCGTTTGTATTAAGACTTGATTCCATTCAATACTCAAAAGAACTTAAAGCAGAATGAGAAACCAATTCCTTAAGGAATAAGACTTGCTTCCAATCAATTGCAAAAGGAACATAAAGGAGAATGAGAAACCAATACCTTTTGGATTAAGACTTGATTCCATTCAATACCCAAAAGAACTTAAAGAAGAATGAGAAACCAATTCCTTAAGGAATAAGACTTGCTTCCAATCAATTGCAAAAGGAACATAAAGGAGAATGAGAAACCAATACCTTTTGGATTAAGACTTGATTCCATTCAATACCCAAAAGAACTTAAAGAAGAATGAGAAACCAATTCCTTAAGGAATAAGACTTGCTTCCAATCAATTGCAAAAGGAACATAAAGGAGAATGAGAAACCAATACCTTTTGGATTAAGACTTGATTCCATTCAATACCCAAAAGAACTTAAAGAAGAATGAGAAACCAATTCCTTAAGGAATAAGACTTGCTTCCAATCAATTGCAAAAGGAACATAAAGGAGAATGAGAAACCAATACCTTTTGGATTAAGACTTGATTCCATTCAATACCCAAAAGAACTTAAAGAAGAATGAGAAACCAATTCCTTAAGGAATAAGACTTGCTTCCAATCAATTGCAAAAGGAACATAAAGGAGAATGAGAAACCAATACCTTTTGGATTAAGACTTGATTCCATTCAATACCCAAAAGAACTTAAAGAAGAATGAGAAACCAATTCCTTAAGGAATAAGACTTGCTTCCAATCAATTGCAAAAGGAACATAAAGGAGAATGAGAAACCAATACCTTTGGATTAAGACTTGATTCCATTCAATACCCAAAAGAACTTAAAGAAGAATGAGAAACCAATTCCTTAAGGAATAAGACTTGCTTCCAATCAATTGCAAAAGGAACATAAAGGAGAATGAGAAACCAATACCTTTTGGATTAAGACTTGATTCCATTCAATACCCAAAAGAACTTAAAGAAGAATGAGAAACCAATTCCTTAAGGAATAAGACTTGCATCCAATCAATTGCAAAAGGAACATAAAGGAGAATGAGAAACCAATACCTTTTGGATTAAGACTTGATTCCATTCAATACCCAAAAGAACTTAAAGAAGAATGAGAAACCAATTCCTTAAGGAATAAGACTTGCTTCCAATCAATTGCAAAAGGAACATAAAGGAGAATGAGAAACCAATACCTTTGGATTAAGACTTGATTCCATTCAATACCCAAAAGAACTTAAAGAAGAATGAGAAACCAATTCCTTAAGGAATAAGACTTGCTTCCAATCAATTGCAAAAGGAACATAAAGGAGAATGAGAAACCAATACCTTTTGGATTAAGACTTGATTCCATTCAATACCCAAAAGAACTTAAAGAAGAATGAGAAACCAATTCCTTAAGGAATAAGACTTGCTTCCAATCAATTGCAAAAGGAACATAAAGGAGAATGAGAAACCAATACCTTTGGATTAAGACTTGATTCCATTCAATACCCAAAAGAACTTAAAGAAGAATGAGAAACCAATTCCTTAAGGAATAAGACTTGCTTCCAATCAATTGCAAAAGGAACATAAAGGAGAATGAGAAACCAATACCTTTTGGATTAAGACTTGATTCCATTCAATACCCAAAAGAACTTAAAGAAGAATGAGAAACCAATTCCTTAAGGAATAAGACTTGCTTCCAATCTATTGCAAAAGGAACATAAAGGAGAATGAGAAACCAATACCTTTGGATTAAGACTTGATTCCATTCAATACCCAAAAGAACTTAAAGAAGAATGAGAAACCAATTCCTTAAGGAATAAGACTTGCTTCCAATCAATTGCAAAAGGAACATAAAGGAGAATGAGAAACCAATACCTTTTGGATTAAGACTTGATTCCATTCAATACCCAAAAGAACTTAAAGAAGAATGAGAAACCAATTCCTTAAGGAATAAGACTTGCTTCCAATCAATTGCAAAAGGAACATAAAGGAGAATGAGAAACCAATACCTTTTGGATTAAGACTTGATTCCATTCAATACCCAAAAGAACTTAAAGAAGAATGAGAAACCAATTCCTTAAGGAATAATAAGACTTGCTTCCAATCAATTGCAAAAGGAACATAAAGGAGAATGAGAAACCAATACCTTTTGGATTAAGACTTGATTCCATTCAATACCCAAAAGAACTTAAAGAAGAATGAGAAACCAATTCCTTAAGGAATAAGACTTGCTTCCAATCAATTGCAAAAGGAACATAAAGGAGAATGAGAAACCAATACCTTTTGGATTAAGACTTGATTCCATTCAATACCCAAAAGAACTTAAAGAAGAATGAGAAACCAATTCCTTAAGGAATAAGACTTGCTTCCAATCAATTGCAAAAGGAACATAAAGGAGAATGAGAAACCAATACCTTTTGGATTAAGACTTGATTCCATTCAATACCCAAAAGAACTTAAAGAAGAATGAGAAACCAATTCCTTAAGGAATAAGACTTGCTTCCAATCAATTGCAAAAGGAACATAAAGGAGAATGAGAAACCAATACCTTTGGATTAAGACTTGATTCCATTCAATACCCAAAAGAACTTAAAGAAGAATGAGAAACCAATTCCTTAAGGAATAAGACTTGCTTCCAATCAATTGCAAAAGGAACATAAAGGAGAATGAGAAACCAATACCTTTTGGATTAAGACTTGATTCCATTCAATACCCAAAAGAACTTAAAGAAGAATGAGAAACCAATTCCTTAAGGAATAAGACTTGCTTCCAATCAATTGCAAAAGGAACATAAAGGAGAATGAGAAACCAATACCTTTGGATTAAGACTTGATTCCATTCAATACCCAAAAGAACTTAAAGAAGAATGAGAAACCAATTCCTTAAGGAATAAGACTTGCTTCCAATCAATTGCAAAAGGAACATAAAGGAGAATGAGAAACCAATACCTTTTGGATTAAGACTTGATTCCATTCAATACCCAAAAGAACTTAAAGAAGAATGGGAAACCAATTCCTTAAGGAATAAGACTTGCTTCCAATCAATTGCAAAAGGAACATAAAGGAGAATGAGAAACCAATACCTTTTGGATTAAGACTTGATTCCATTCAATACCCAAAAGAACTTAAAGAAGAATGAGAAACCAATTCCTTAAGGAATAAGACTTGCTTCCAATCAATTGCAAAAGGAACATAAAGGAGAATGAGAAACCAATACCTTTGGATTAAGACTTGATTCCATTCAATACCCAAAAGAAATTAAAGAAGAATGAGAAACCAATTCCTTAAGGAATAAGATTTGCTTCCAATCAATTGCAAAAGGAACATAAAGGAGAATGAGAAACCAATACCTTTAGGATTAAGACGAGATTCCATTCAATACCCACAAGAACTTAAAGAAGAATGAGAAACCAATTCCTTAAGGAATAAGACTTGCTTCCAATCAATTGCAAAAGGAACATAAAGGAGAATGAGAAACCAATACCTTTAGGATTAAGACTTGATTCCATTCAATACCCAAAAGAACTTAAAGAAGAATGAGAAACCAATTCCTTATGGAATAAGACTTGCTTCCAATCAATTGCAAAAGGAACATAAAGGAGAATGAGAAACCAATACCTTTTGGATTAAGACTTGATTCCATTCAATACCCAAAAGAACTTAAAGAAGAATGAGAAACCAATTCCTTAAGGAATAAGACTTGCTTCCAATCAATTGCAAAAGGAACATAAAGGAGAATGAGAAACCAATACCTTTTGGATTAAGACTTGATTCCATTCAATACCCAAAAGAACTTAAAGAAGAATGAGAAACCAATTCCTTAAGGAATAAGACTTGCTTCCAATCAATTGCAAAAGGAACATAAAGGAGAATGAGAAACCAATACCTTTGGATTAAGACTTGATTCCATTCAATACCCAAAAGAACTTAAAGAAGAATGAGAAACCAATTCCTTAAGGAATAAGACTTGCTTCCAATCAATTGCAAAAGGAACATAAAGGAGAATGAGAAACCAATACCATTTGGATTAAGACTTGATTCCATTCAATACCCAAAAGAACTTAAAGAAGAATGAGAAACCAATTCCTTAAGGAATAAGACTTGCTTCCAATCAATTGCAGAAGGAACATAAAGGAGAATGAGAAACCAATACCTTTTGGATTAAGACTTGATTCCATTCAATACCCAAAAGAACTTAAAGAAGAATGAGAAACCAATTCCTTAAGGAATAAGACTTGCTTCCAATCAATTGCAAAAGGAACATAAAGGAGAATGAGAAACCAATACCTTTGGATTAAGACTTGATTCCATTCAATACCCAAAAGAACTTAAAGAAGAATGGGAAACCAATTCTTTAAGGAATAAGACTTGCTTCCAATCAATTGCAAAAGGAACATAAAGGAGAATGAGAAACCAATACCTTTTGGATTAAGACTTGATTCCATTCAATACCCAAAAGAACTTAAAGAAGAATGAGAAACCAATTCCTTAAGGAATAAGACTTGCTTCCAATCTATTGCAAAAGGAATATAAAGGAGAATGAGAAACCAATACCATTTGGAATAAGACTTGATTCCATTCAATACCCAAAAGAACTTAAAGAAGAATGAGAAACCAATTCCTTAAGGAATAAGACTTGCTTCCAATCAATTGCAAAAGGAACATAAAGGAGAATGAGAAACCAATACCTTTTGGATTAAGACTTGATTCCATTCAATACCCAAAAGAACTTAAAGAAGAATGAGAAACCAATTCCTTAAGGAATAAGACTTGCTTCCAATCAATTGCAAAAGGAACATAAAGGAGAATGAGAAACCAATACCTTTGGATTAAGACTTGATTCCATTCAATACCCAAAAGAACTTAAAGAAGAATGAGAAACCAATTCCTTAAGGAATAATAAGACTTGCTTCCAATCAATTGCAAAAGGAACATAAAGGAGAATGAGAAACCAATACCTTTTGCATTAAGACTTGATTCCATTCAATACCCAAAAGAACTTAAAGAAGAATGAGAAACCAATTCCTTAAGGAAAAAGACTTGCTTCCAATCAATTGCAAAAGGAACATAAAGGAGAATGAGAAACCAATACCATATGGATTAAGACTTGATTCCATTCAATACCCAAAAGAACTTAAAGAAGAATGAGAAACCAATTCCTTAAGGAATAAGACTTGCTTCCAATCAATTGCAAAAGGAACATAAAGGAGAATGAGAAACCAATACCTTTTGGATTAAGACTTGATTCCATTCAATACCCAAAAGAACTTAAAGAAGAATGAGAAACCAATTCCTTAAGGAATAAGACTTGCTTCCAATCAATTGCAAAAGGAACATAAAGGAGAATGAGAAACCAATACCTTTTGGATTAAGACTTGATTCCATTCAATACCCAAAAGAACTTAAAGAAGAATGAGAAACCAATTCCTTAAGGAATAAGACTTGCTTCCAATCAATTGCAAAAGGAACATAAAGGAGAATGAGAAACCAATACCTTTTGGATTAAGACTTGATTCCATTCAATACCCAAAAGAACTTAAAGAAGAATGAGAAACCAATTCCTTAAGGAATAAGACTTGCTTCCAATCAATTGCAAAAGGAACATAAAGGAGAATGAGAAACCAATACCTTTTGGATTAAGACTTGATTCCATTCAATACCCAAAAGAACTTAAAGAAGAATGAGAAACCAATTCCTTAAGGAATAAGACTTGCTTCCAATCAATTGCAAAAGGAACATAAAGGAGAATGAGAAACCAATACCTTTTGGATTAAGACTTGATTCCATTCAATACCCAAAAGAACTTAAAGAAGAATGAGAAACCAATTCCTTAAGGAATAAGACTTGCTTCCAATCAATTGCAAAAGGAACATAAAGGAGAATGAGAAACCAATACCTTTTGGATTAAGACTTGATTCCATTCAATACCCAAAAGAACTTAAAGAAGAATGAGAAACCAATTCCTTAAGGAATAAGACTTGCTTCCAATCTATTGCAAAAGGAACATAAAGGAGAATGAGAAACCAATACCTTTTGGATTAAGACTTGATTCCATTCAATACCCAAAAGAACTTAAAGAAGAATGAGAAACCAATTCCTTAAGGAATAATAAGACTTGCTTCCAATCAATTGCAAAAGGAACATAAAGGAGAATGAGAAACCAATACCTTTTGGATTAAGACTTGATTCCATTCAATACCCAAAAGAACTTAAAGAAGAATGAGAAACCAATTCCTTAAGGAATAAGACTTGCTTCCAATCAATTGCAAAAGGAACATAAAGGAGAATGAGAAACCAATACCTTTTGGATTAAGACTTGATTCCATTCAATACCCAAAAGAACTTAAAGAAGAATGAGAAACCAATTCCTTAAGGAATAAGACTTGCTTCCAATCAATTGCAAAAGGAACATAAAGGAGAATGAGAAACCAATACCTTTTGGATTAAGACTTGATTCCATTCAATACCCAAAAGAACTTAAAGAAGAATGAGAAACCAATTCCTTAAGGAATAAGACTTGCTTCCAATCAATTGCAAAAGGAACATAAAGGAGAATGAGAAACCAATACCTTTTGGATTAAGACTTGATTCCATTCAATACCCAAAAGAACTTAAAGAAGAATGAGAAACCAATTCCTTAAGGAATAAGACTTGCTTCCAATCAATTGCAAAAGGAACATAAAGGAGAATGAGAAACCAATACCTTTTGGATTAAGACTTGATTCCATTCAATACCCAAAAGAACTTAAAGAAGAATGAGAAACCAATTCCTTAAGGAATAAGACTTGCTTCCAATCAATTGCAAAAGGAACATAAAGGAGAATGAGAAACCAATACCTTTTGGATTAAGACTTGATTCCATTCAATACCCAAAAGAACTTAAAGAAGAATGAGAAACCAATTCCTTAAGGAATAAGACTTGTTTCCAATCAAATGCAAAAGGAACATAAAGGAGAATGAGAAACCAACACCTTTTGGATTAAGACTTGATTCCATTCAATACCCAAAAGAACTTAAAGAAGAATGAGAAACCAATTCCTTAAGGTATAAGACTTGCTTCCAATCAATTGCAAAAGGAACATAAAGGAGAATGAGAAACCAATACCTTTGGATTAAGACTTGATTCCATTCAATACCCAAAGGAACTTAAAGAAGAATGAGAAACCAATTCCTTAAGGAATAAGACTTGCTTCCAATCAATTGCAAAAGGAACATAAAGGAGAATGAGAAACCAATACCTTTTGGATTAAGACTTGATTCCATTCAATACCCAAAAGAACTTAAAGAAGAATGAGAAACCAATTCCTTAAGGAATAAGACTTGCTTCCAATCAATTGCAAAAGGAACATAAAGGAGAATGAGAAACCAATACCTTTTGGATTAAGACTTGATTCCATTCAATACCCAAAAGAACTTAAAGAAGAATGAGAAACCAATTCCTTAAGGAATAATAAGACTTGCTTCCAATCAATTGCAAAAGGAACATAAAGGAGAATGAGAAACCAATACCTTTTGGATTAAGACTTGATTCCATTCAATACCCAAAAGAACTTAAAGAAGAATGAGAAACCAATTCCTTAAGGAATAAGACTTGCTTCCAATCGATTGCAAAAGAAACATAAAGGAGAATGAGAAACCAATACCTTTGGATTAAGACTTGATTCCATTGAATACCCAAAAGAACTTAAAGAAGAATGAGAAACCAATCCCTTAAGGAATAAGACATGCTTCCAATCAATTGCAAAAGGAACATAAAGGAGAATGAGAAACCAATACCTTTGGATTAAGACTTGATTCCATTCAATACCCAAAAGAACTTAAAGAAGAATGAGAAACCAATTCCTTAAGGAATAAGACTTGCATCCAATCAATTGCAAAAGGAACATAAAGGAGAATGAGAAACCAATACCTTTTTGATTAAGACTTGATTCCATTCAATACCCAAAAGAACTTAAAGAAGAATGAGAAACCAATTCCTTAAGGAATAAGACTTGCTTCCAATCAATTGCAAAAGGAACATAAAGGAGAATGAGAAACCAATACCTTTTGGATTAAGACTTGATTCCATTCAATACCCAAAAGAACTTAAAGAAGAATGAGAAACCAATTCCTTAAGGAATAAGACTTGCTTCCAATCAATTGCAAAAGGAACATAAAGGAGAATGAGAAACCAATACCTTTGGATTATGACTTGATTCCATTCAATACCCAAAAGAACTTAAAGAAGAATGAGAAACCAATTCCTTAAGGAATAAGACTTGCTTCCAATCAATTGCAAAAGGAACATAAAGGAGAATGAGAAACCAATACCTTTTGGATTAAGACTTGATTCCATTCAATACCCAAAAGAACTTAAAGAAGAATGAGAAACCAATTCCTTAAGGAATAAGACTTGCTTCCAATCAATTGCAAAAGGAACATAAAGGAGAATGAGAAACCAATACCTTTTGGATTAAGACTTGATTCCATTCAATACCCAAAAGAACTTAAAGAAGAATGAGAAACCAATTCCTTAAGGAATAAGACTTGCTTCCAATCAATTGCAAAAGGAACATAAAGGAGAATGAGAAACCAATACCTTTTGGATTAAGACATGATTCCATTCAATACCCAAAAGAACTTAAAGAAGAATGGGAAACCAATTCCTTAAGGAATAAGACTTGCTTCCAATCAACTGCAAAAGGAACATAAAGGAGAATGAGAAACCAATACCTTTTGGATTAAGACTAGATTTCCATTCAATACCCAAAAGAACTTAAAGAAGAATGAGAAACCAATTCCTTAAGGAATAAGACTTGCATCCAATCAATTGCAAAAGGAACATAAAGGAGAATGAGAAACGAATATCTTTTGGATTAAGACTTGATTCTATTCAATGCCCAAAAGAACTTAAAGAAGAATGAGAAACCAATTCCTTAAGGAATAAGACTTGCTTCCAATCAATTGCAAAAGGAACATAAAGGAGAATGAGAAACCAATACCTTTTGGATTAAGACTTGATTCCATTCAATACCCAAAAGAACTTAAAGAAGAATGAGAAACCAATTCCTTAAGGAATAAGACTTGCTTCCAATCAATTGCAAAAGGAACATAAAGGAGAATGAGAAACCAATACCTTTTGGATTAAGACTTGATTCCATTCAATACCCAAAAGAACTTAAAGAAGAATGAGAAACCAATTCCTTAAGGAATAAGACTTGCTTCCAATCAATTGCAAAAGGAACATAAAGGAGAATGAGAAACCAATACCTTTTGGATTAAGACTTGATTCCATTCAATACCCAAAAGAACTTAAAGAAGAATGAGAAACCAATTCCTTAAGGAATAAGACTTGCTTCCAATCAATTGCAAAAGGAACATAAAGGAGAATGAGAAACCAATACCTTTGGATTAAGACTTGATTCCATTCAATACCCAAAAGAACTTAAAGAAGAATGAGAAACCAATTCCTTAAGGAATAAGACTTGCTTCCAATCTATTGCAAAAGGAACATAAAGGAGAATGAGAAACCAATACCATTTGGATTAAGACTAGATTCCATTCAATACCCAAAAGAACTTAAAGAAGAATGAGAAACCAATTCCTTAAGGAATAATAAGACTTGCTTCCAATCAATTGCAAAAGGAACATAAAGGAGAATGAGAAACCAATACCTTTTGGATTAAGACTTGATTCCATTCAATACCCAAAAGAACTTAAAGAAGAATGAGAAACCAATTCCTTAAGGAATAAGACTTGCTTCCAATCAATTGCAAAAGGAACATAAAGGAGAATGAGAAACCAATACCTTTTGGATTAAGACTTGATTCCATTCAATACCCAAAAGAACTTAAAGAAGAATGAGAAACCAATTCCTTAAGGAATAATAAGACTTGCTTCCAATCAATTGCAAAAGGAACATAAAGGAGAATGAGAAACCAATACCTTTTGGATTAAGACTTGATTCCATTCAATACCCAAAAGAACTTAAAGAAGAATGGGAAACCAATTCCTTAAGGAATAAGACTTGCTTCCAATCAATTGCAAAAGGAACATAAAGGAGAATGAGAAACCAATACCATTTGGATTAAGACTTGATTCCATTCAATACCCAAAAGAACTTAAAGAAGAATGAGAAACCAATTCCTTAAGGAATAAGACTTGCTTCCAATCAATTGCAAAAGGAACAAAAAGGAGAATGAGAAACCAAATCCTTTTGGATTAAGACTTGATCCCATTCAATACCCAAAGGAACTTAAAGAAGAATGAGAAACCAATTCCTTAAGGAATAAGACTTGCTTCCAATCAATTGCAAAAGGAACATAAAGGAGAATGAGAAACCAATACCTTTTGGATTAAGACTTGATTCCATTCAATACCCAAAAGAACTTAAAGAAGAATGAGAAACCAATTCCTTAAGGAATAAGACTTGCTTCCAATCAATTGCAAAAGGAACATAAAGGAGAATGAGAAACCAATACCTTTTGGATTAAGACTTGATTCCATTCAATACCCAAAAGAACTTAAAGAAGAATGAGAAACCAATTCCTTAAGGAATAAGACTTGCTTCCAATCAATTGCAAAAGGAACATAAAGGAGAATGAGAAACCAATACCTTTTGGATTAAGACTTGATTCCATTCAATACCCAAAAGAACTTAAAGAAGAATGAGAAAGCAATTCCTTAAGGAATAATAAGACTTGCTTCCAATCAATTGCAAAAGGAACATAAAGGAGAATGAGAAACCAATACCTTTTGGATTAAGACTTGATTCCATTCAATACCCAAAAGAACTTAAAGAAGAATGAGAAACCAATTCCTTAAGGAATAAGACTTGCTTCCAATCAATTGCAAAAGGAACATAAAGGAGAATGAGAAACCAATACCTATTGGACTAAGACTTGATACCATTCAATACCCAAAAGAACTTAAAGAAGAATGAGAAACCAATTCCTTAAGGAATAAGACTTGCTTCCAATCAATTGCAAAAGGAACATAAAGGAGAATGAGAAACCAATACCTTTTGGATTAAGACTTGACTCCATTCAATACCCAAAAGAACTTAAAGAAGAATGAGAAACCAATTCCTTAAGGAATAAGACTTGCTTCCATTCTATTGCAAAAGGAACATAAAGGAGAATGAGAAACCAATACCTTTTGGATTAAGACTTGATCCCATTCAATACCCAAAGGAACTTAAAGAAGAATGAGAAACCAATTCCTTAAGGAATAAGACTTGCTTCCAATCAATTGCAAAAGGAACATAAAGGAGAATGAGAAACCAATACCTTTTGGATTAAGACTTGATTCCATTCAATACCCAAAAGAACTTAAAGAAGAATGAGAAACCAATTCCTTAAGGAATAAGACTTGCTTCCAATCAATTGCAAAAGGAACATAAAGGAGAATGAGAAACCAATACCTTTTGGATTAAGACTAGATTCCATTCAATACCCAAAAGAACTTAAAGAAGAATGAGAAACCAATTCCTTAAGGAATAAGACTTGTTTCCAATCAATTGCAAAAGGAACATAAAGGAGAATGAGAAACCAATACCATTTGGATTAAGACTTGATTCCATTCAATACCCAAAAGAACTTAAAGAAGAATGAGAAACCAATTCCTTAAGGAATAAGACTTGCTTCCAATCAATTGCAAAAGGAACATAAAGGAGAATGAGAAACCAATACCTTTTGGATTAAGACTTGATTCCATTCAATACCCAAAAGAACTTAAAGAAGAATGAGAAACCAATTCCTTAAGGAAAAAGACTTGCTTCCAATCAATTGCAAAAGGAACATAAAGGAGAATGAGAAACCAATACCTTTTGGATTAAGACTTGATTCTATTCAATACCCAAAAGAACTTAAAGAAGAATGAGAAACCAATTCCTTAAGGAATAAGACTTGCTTCCAATCAATTGCAAAAGGAACATAAAGGAGAATGAGAAACCAATACCTTTTGGATTAAGACTTGATTCCATTCAATACCCAAAAGAACTTAAAGAAGAATGAGAAACCAATTCCTTAAGGAATAAGACTTGCTTCCAATCAATTGCAAAAGGAACATAAAGGAGAATGAGAAACCAATACCTTTTGGATTAAGACTTGATTCCATTCAATACCCAAAAGAACTTAAAGAAGAATGAGAAACCAATTCCTTAAGGAATAAGACTTGCTTCCAATCAATTGCAAAAGGAACATAAAGGAGAATGAGAAACATTACCTTTTGGATTAAGACTAGATTTCCATTCAATACCAAAAAGAACTTAAAGAAGAATGAGAAACCAATTCCTTAAGGAATAAGACTTGCTTCCAATCAATTGCAAAAGGAACATAAAGGAGAATGAGAAACCAATACCTTTTGGATTAAGACTTGATTCTATTCAATACCCAAAAGAACTTAAAGAAGAATGAGAAAGCAATTCCTTAAGGAATAATAAGACTTGCTTCCAATCAATTGCAAAAGGAACATAAAGGAGAATGAGAAACCAATACCTTTTGGATTAAGACTTGATTCCATTCAATACCCAAAAGAACTTAAAGAAGAATGAGAAACCAATTCCTTAAGGAATAAGACTTGCTTCCAATCAATTGCAAAAGGAACATAAAGGAGAATGAGAAACCAATACCTTTTGGATTAAGACTTGATTCCATTCAATACCCAAAAGAACTTAAAGAAGAATGAGAAACCAATTCCTTAAGGAATAAGACTTGCTTCCAATCAATTGCAAAAGGAACATAAAGGAGAATGAGAAACCAATACCTTTTGGATTAAGACTTGATTCCATTCAATACCCAAAAGAACTTAAAGAAGAATGAGAAACCAATTCCTTAAGGAATAAGACTTGCTTCCAATCAATTGCAAAAGGAACATAAAGGAGAATGAGAAACCAATACCTTTTGGATTAAGACTTGATTCCATTCAATGCCCAAAGGAACTTAAAGAAGAATGAGAAACCAATTCCTTAAGGAATAAAACTTGCTTCCAATCAATTGCAAAAGGAACATAAAGGAGAATGAGAAACCAGTACCTTTTGGATTAAGACTAGATTCCATTCAATACCCAAAAGAACTTAAAGAAGAATGAGAAACCAATTCCTTAAGGAATAAGACTTGTTTCCAATCAATTGCAAAGGGAACATAAAGGGGACTGAGAAACCAATACCTTTTGGATTAAGACTTGATTCCATTCGATACCCAAAAGAACTTAAAGAAGAATGGAAAACCAATTCCTTAAGGAATAAGACTTGCTTCCAATCAATTGTAAAAGGAACATAAAGGAGAATGAGAAACCAACACCTTTTGGATTAAGACTAGATTCCATTCAATACCCAAAAGAACTTAAAGAAGAATGTGAAACCAATTCCATAAGGAATAAGACTTGTTTCCAATCAATTGCAAAAGGAACATAAAGGAGAATGAGAAACCAATACCTTTTGGATTAAGACTTGATTCCATTCAATACCCAAAAGAACTTAAAGAAGAATGGGAAACCAATTCCTTAAGGAATAAGACTTGCTTCCAATCAATTGCAAAAGGAACATAAAGGAGAATGAGAAACCAATACCTTTTGGATTAAGACTTGATTCCATACAATACACAAAAGAACTTAAAGAAGAATGAGAAACCAATTCCTTAAGGAATAAGACTTGCTTCCAATCAATTGCAAAAGGAACATAAAGGAGAATGAGAAACCAATACCTTTTGGATTAAGACTTGATTCCATTCAATACCCAAAAGAACTTAAAGAAGAATGAGAAACCAATTCCTTAAGGAATAAGACTTGCTTCCAATCAATTGCAAAAGGAACATAAAGA
>CM062516.1:31536508-31562674 GCA_031439585.1 Pterocarpus macrocarpus | reverse complement strand
TCTTTAAGTTCTTTTGGGCATTGAATAGAATCAAGTCTTAATCCAAAAGATAATGGTTTCTCATTCTCCTTTATGTTCCTTTTGCAATTGATTGGAAGCAAGTCTTATTCCTTAAGCAATTGGTTTCCCATTCTTCTTTAAGTTCTTTTGGGTATTGAATGGAATCAACTCTTAATCCAAAAGGTATTGGTTTCTCATTCTCCTTTATGTTCCTTTTGCAATTGATTGGAAACAAGTCTTATTCCTTAAGGAATTGGTTTCTCATTCTTCTTTAAGTTCTTTTGGGTATTGAATGGAATCAAGTCTTAATCCAAAAGGTATTGGTTTCTCATTCTCCTTTATGTTCCTTTTGCAATTGATTGGAAGCAAGTCTTATTCCTTAAGAAATGGTTTCCCATTCTTCTTTAAGTTCTTTTGGGTATTGAATGGAATCAAGTCTTAATCCAAAAGGAATTGGTTGCTCATTTTCCTTTCTGTTCCTTTTGCAATTGATTGGAAGCAAGTCTTATTATTCCTTAAGGAATTGCTTTCTCATTCTTCTTTAAGTTCTTTTGGGTATTGAATGGAATCTAGTCTTAATCCAAAAGGTATTGGTTTCTCATTCTCCTTTATGTTCCTTTTGCAATTGATTGGAAGCAAGTCTTTTTCCTTAAGGAATTGGTTTCTCATTCTTCTTTAAGTTCTTTTGGGTATTGAATGGAATCAAGTCTTAATCCAAAAGGTATTGGTTTCTCATTCTCCTTTATGTTCCTTTTGCAGTTGATTGGAAGCAAGTCTTATTCCTTAAGGAATTGGTTTCCCATTCTTCTTTAAGTTCTTTTGGGTATTGAATGGAATCAAGTCTTAATCCAAAAGGAATTGGTTGCTCATTTTCCTTTCTGTTCCTTTTGCAATTGATTGGAAGCAAGTCTTATTATTCCTTAAGGAATTGCTTTCTCATTCTTCTTTAAGTTCTTTTGGGTATTGAATGGAATCTAGTCTTAATCCAAAAGGTATTGGTTTCTCATTCTCCTTTATGTTCCTTTTGCAATTGATTGGAAGCAAGTCTTTTTCCTTAAGGAATTGGTTTCTCATTCTTCTTTAAGATCTTTTGGGCATTGAATAGAATCAAGTCTTAATCCAAAAGGTATTGGTTTCTCATTCTCCTTTATGTTCCTTTTGCAATTGATTGGAAGCAAGTCTTATTCCTTAAGGAATTGGTTTCCCTTTCTTCTTTAAGTTCTTTTGGGTATTGAATGGAATCAAGTCTTAATCCAAAAGGTATTGGTTGCTCATTTTCCTTTCTGTTCCTTTTGCAATTGATTGGAAGCAAATCTTATTATTCCTTAAGGAATTGCTTTCTCATTCTTCTTTAAGTTCTTTTGGGTATTGAATGGAATCTAGTCTTAATCCAAAAGGTATTGGTTTCTCATTCTCCTTTATGTTCCTTTTGCAATTGATTGGAAGCAAGTCTTTTTCCTTAAGGAATTGGTTTCTCATTCTTCTTTAAGATCTTTTGGGCATTGAATAGAATCAAGTCTTAATCCAAAAGGTATTGGTTTCTCATTCTCCTTTATGTTCCTTTTGCAATTGATTGGAAGCAAGTCTTATTCCTTAAGGAATTGGTTTCTCATTCTTCTTTAAGTTCTTTTGGGCATTGAATAGAATCAAGTCTTAATCCAAAAGGTATTGGTTTCTCATTCTCCTTTATGTTCCTTTTGCAATTGATTGGAAGCAAGTCTTATTCCTTAAGCAATTGGTTTCCCATTCTTCTTTAAGTTCTTTTGGGTATTGAATGGAATCAACTCTTAATCCAAAAGGTATTGGTTTCTCATTCTCCTTTATGTTCCTTTTGCAATTGATTGGAAACAAGTCTTATTCCTTAAGGAATTGGTTTCTCATTCTTCTTTAAGTTCTTTTTGGTATTGAATGGAATCTAGTCTTAATCCAAAAGGTATTGGTTTCTCATTCTCCTTTATGTTCCTTTTGCAATTGATTGGAAGCAAGTCTTATTCCTTAAGGAATTGGTTTCTCATTCTTCTTTAAGTTCTTTTGGGTATTGAATGGAATCAAGTCTTAATCCAAAAGGTATTGGTTTCTCATTCTCCTTTATGTTCCTTTTGCAATTGATTGGAAGCAAGTCTTATTCCTTAAGGAATTGGTTTCCCTTTCTTCTTTAAGTTCTTTTGGGTATTGAATGGAATCAAGTCTTAATCCAAAAGGTATTGGTTTCTCATTCTGCTTTATGTTCCTTTTGCAATTGATTGGAAGCAAGTCTTATTCCAGAAGGAATTGGTTTCTCATTCTTCTTTAAGTTCTTTTGGGCATTGAATAGAATCAAGTCTTAATCCAAAAGGTATTGGTTGCTCATTTTCCGTTATGTTCCTTTTTCAATTGATTGGAAGCAAGTCTTATTCCTTAAGGAATTGGTTTCTCATTCTTCTTTAAGTTCTTTTGGGCATTGAATAGAATCAAGTCTTAATCCAAAAGGTATTGGTTTCTCATTCTCCTTTATGTTCCTTTTGCAATTGATTGGAAGCAAGTCTTATTCCTTAAGGAATTGGTTTCTCATTCTTCTTTAAGTTCTTTTGGGTATTGAATGGAATCAAGTCTTAATCCAAAAGGTATTGGTTTCTCATTCTCCTTTATGTTCCTTTTGCAATTGATTGGAAACAAGTCTTATTCCTTAAGGAATTGGTTTCTCATTCTTCTTTAAGATCTTTTGGGCATTGAATAGAATCAAGTCTTAATCCAAAAGGTATTGGTTTCTCATTCTCCTTTATGTTCCCTTTGCAATTGATTGGAAGCAAGTCTTATTCCTTAAGGAATTGGTTTCTCATTCTTCTTTAAGTTCTTTTGGGTATTGAATGGAATCAAGTCTTAATCCAAAAGGTATTGGTTTCTCATTCTCCTTTATGTTCCTTTTGCAATTGATTGGAAGCAAGTCTTATTCCTTAAGGAATTGGTTTCCCTTTCTTCTTTAAGTTCTTTTGGGTATTGAATAGAATCAAGTCTTAATCCAAAAGGTATTGGTTTCTCATTCTCTTTATGTTCCTTTTGCAATTGATTGGAAGCAAGTCTTATTCCTTAAGGAATTGGTTTCTCATTCTTCTTTAAGTTCTTTTGGGCATTGAATAGAATCAAGTCTTAATCCAAAAGGTATTGGTTGCTCATTTTCCGTTATGTTCCTTTTTCAATTGATTGGAAGCAAGTCTTATTCCTTAAGGAATTGGTTTCTCATTCTTCTTTAAGTTCTTTTGGGTATTGAATGGAATCAAGTCTTAATCCAAAAGGTATTGGTTTCTCATTCTCCTTTATGTTCCTTTTGCAGTTGATTGGAAGCAAGTCTTATTCCTTAAGGAATTGGTTTCCCATTCTTCTTTAAGTTCTTTTGGGTATTGAATGGAATCAAGTCTTAATCCAAAAGGTATTGGTTTCTCATTCTCCTTTATGTTCCTTTTGCAGTTAATTGGAAACAAGTCTTATTCTTTAAGGAATTGATTTCTCATTCTTCTTTAAGTTCTTTTTGGTATTGAATGGAAATCTAGTCTTAATCCAAAAGGTATTGGTTTCTCATTCTCCTTTATGTTCCTTTTGCAATTGATTGGAAGCAAGTCTTATTCCTTAAGGAATTGGTTTCTCATTCTTCTTTAAGTCCTTTTGGGCATTGAATAGAATCAAGTCTTAATCCAAAAGATATTGGTTTCTCATTCTCCTTTATGTTCCTTTTGCAATTGATTGGAAGCAAGTCTTATTATTCCTTAAGGAATTGGTTTCTCATTCTTCTTTAAGTTCTTTTGGGCATTGAATAGAATCAAGTCTTAATCCAAAAGGTATTGGTTTCTCATTCTCCTTTATGTTCCTTTTGCAATAGATTGGAAGCAAGTCTTATTCCTTAAGGAATTGGTTTCTCATTCTTCTTTAAGTTCTTTTGGGCATTGAATAGAATCAAGTCTTAATCCAAAAGATAATGGTTTCTCATTCTCCTTTATGTTCCTTTTGCAATTGATTGGAAGCAAGTCTTATTCCTTAAGGAATTGGTTTCTCATTCTTCTTTAAGTCCTTTTGGGCATTGAATAGAATCAAGTCTTAATCCAAAAGATATTGGTTGCTCATTTTCCTTTCTGTTCCTTTTGCAATTGATTGGAGCAAGTCGTATTATTCCTTAAGGAATTGGTTTCTCATTCTTCTTTAAGTTCTTTTGGGCATTGAATAGAATCAAGTCTTAATCCAAAAGATATTGGTTTCTCATTCTCCTTTATGTTCCTTTTGCAATTGATTGGAAGCAAGTCTTATTATTCCTTAAGGAATTGGTTTCTCATTCTTCTTTAAGTTCTTTTGGGCATTGAATAGAATCAAGTCTTAATCCAAAAGGTATTGGTTTCTCATTCTCCTTTATGTTCCTTTTGCAATAGATTGGAAGCAAGTCTTATTCCTTAAGGAATTGGTTTCTCATTCTTCTTTAAGTTCTTTTGGGCATTGAATAGAATCAAGTCTTAATCCAAAAGATAATGGTTTCTCATTCTCCTTTATGTTCCTTTTGCAATTGATTGGAAGCAAGTCTTATTCCTTAAGGAATTGGTTTCTCATTCTTCTTTAAGTCCTTTTGGGCATTGAATAGAATCAAGTCTTAATCCAAAAGATATTGGTTTCTCATTCTCCTTTATGTTCCTTTTGCAATTGATTGGAAGCAAGTCTTATTATTCCTTAAGGAATTGGTTTCTCATTCTTCTTTAAGTTCTTTTGGGCATTGAATAGAATCAAGTCTTAATCCAAAAGGTATTGGTTTCTCATTCTCCTTTATGTTCCTTTTGCAATAGATTGGAAGCAAGTCTTATTCCTTAAGGAATTGGTTTCTCATTCTTCTTTAAGTTCTTTTGGGCATTGAATAGAATCAAGTCTTAATCCAAAAGATAATGGTTTCTCATTCTCCTTTATGTTCCTTTTGCAATTGATTGGAAACAAGTCTTATTCCTTAAGGAATTGGTTTCTCATTCTTCTTTAAGTTCTTTTGGGTATTGAATGGAATCAAGTCTTAATCCAAAAGGTATTGGTTTCTCATTCTCCTTTATGTTCCTTTTGCAATTGATTGGAAGCAAGTCTTATTCCTTAAGAAATGGTTTCCCATTCTTCTTTAAGTTCTTTTGGGTATTGAATGGAATCAAGTCTTAATCCAAAAGGAATTGGTTGCTCATTTTCCTTTCTGTTCCTTTTGCAATTGATTGGAAGCAAGTCTTATTATTCCTTAAGGAATTGGTTTCTCATTCTTCTTTAAGTTCTTTTGGGTATTGAATGGAATCTAGTCTTAATACAAAAGGTATTGGTTTCTCATTCTCCTTTATGTTCCTTTTGCAATTGATTGGAAGCAAGTCTTTTTCCTTAAGGAATTGGTTTCTCATTCTTCTTTAAGATCTTTTGGGCATTGAATAGAATCAAGTCTTAATCCAAAAGGTATTGGTTTCTCATTCTCCTTTATGTTCCTTTTGCAATTGATTGGAAGCAAGTCTTATTCCTTAAGGAATTGGTTTCCCTTTCTTCTTTAAGTTCTTTTGGGTATTGAATGGAATCAAGTCTTAATCCAAAAGGTATTGGTTTCTCATTCTGCTTTATGTTCCTTTTGCAATTGATTGGAAGCAAGTCTTATTCCAGAAGGAATTGGTTTCTCATTCTTCTTTAAGTTCTTTTGGGCATTGAATAGAATCAAGTCTTAATCCAAAAGGTATTGGTTGCTCATTTTCCGTTATGTTCCTTTTTCAATTGATTGGAAGCAAGTCTTATTCCTTAAGGAATTGGTTTCTCATTCTTCTTTAAGTTCTTTTGGGTATTGAATGGAATCAAGTCTTAATCCAAAAGGTATTGGTTTCTCATTCTCCTTTATGTTCCTTTTGCAGTTGATTGGAAGCAAGTCTTATGCCATAAAGAATTGGTTTCCCATTCTTCTTTAAGTTCTTTTGGGTATTGAATGGAATCAAGTCTTAATCCAAAAGGTATTGGTTTCTCATTCTCCTTTATGTTCCTTTTGCAATTGATTGGAAGCAAGTCTTATTCCTTAAGAAATGGTTTCCCATTCTTCTTTAAGTTCTTTTGGGTATTGAATGGAATCAAGTCTTAATCCAAAAGGAATTGGTTGCTCATTTTCCTTTCTGTTCCTTTTGCAATTGATTGGAAGCAAGTCTTATTATTCCTTAAGGAATTGGTTTCTCATTCTTCTTTAAGTTCTTTTGGGTATTGAATGGAATCTAGTCTTAATACAAAAGGTATTGGTTTCTCATTCTCCTTTATGTTCCTTTTGCAATTGATTGGAAGCAAGTCTTTTTCCTTAAGGAATTGGTTTCTCATTCTTCTTTAAGATCTTTTGGGCATTGAATAGAATCAAGTCTTAATCCAAAAGGTATTGGTTTCTCATTCTCCTTTATGTTCCTTTTGCAATTGATTGGAAGCAAGTCTTATTCCTTAAGGAATTGGTTTCTCATTCTTCTTTAAGTTCTTTTGGGTATTGAATGGAATCAAGTCTTAATCCAAAAGGTATTGGTTTCTCATTCTGCTTTATGTTCCTTTTGCAATTGATTGGAAGCAAGTCTTATTCCAGAAGGAATTGTTTTCTCATTCTTCTTTAAGTTCTTTTGGGCATTGAATAGAGTCAAGTCTTAATCCAAAAGGTATTGGTTGCTCATTTTCCGTTATGTTCCTTTTTCAATTGATTGGAAGCAAGTCTTATTCCTTAAGGAATTGGTTTCTCATTCTTCTTTAAGTTCTTTTGGGTATTGAATGGAATCAAGTCTTAATCCAAAAGGTATTGGTTTCTCATTCTCCTTTATGTTCCTTTTGCAGTTGATTGGAAGCAAGTCTTATTCCTTAAAGAATTGGTTTCCCATTCTTCTTTAAGTTCTTTTGGGTATTGAATGGAATCAAGTCTTAATCCAAAAGGTATTGGTTTCTCATTCTCCTTTATGTTCCTTTTGCAATTAATTGGAAACAAGTCTTATTCTTTAAGGAATTGGTTTCTCATTCTTCTTTAAGTTCTTTTGGTATTGAATGGAAATCTAGTCTTAATCCAAAAGGTAATGTTTCTCATTCTCCTTTATGTTCCTTTTGCAATTGATTGGAAGCAAGTCTTATTCCTTAAGGAATTGGTTTCTCATTCTTCTTTAAGTCCTTTTGGGCATTGAATAGAATCAAGTCTTAATCCAAAAGATATTGGTTTCTCATTCTCCTTTATGTTCCTTTTGCAATTGATTGGAAGCAAGTCTTATTATTCCTTAAGGAATTGGTTTCTCATTCTTCTTTAAGTTCTTTTGGGCATTGAATAGAATCAAGTCTTAATCCAAAAGGTATTGGTTTCTCATTCTCCTTTATGTTCCTTTTGCAATAGATTGGAAGCAAGTCTTATTCCTTAAGGAATTGGTTTCTCATTCTTCTTTAAGTTCTTTTGGGCATTGAATAGAATCAAGTCTTAATCCAAAAGATAATGGTTTCTCATTCTTGATGCGGAACCCCGTGGATATAAAGATCCAGAAACCCCAGGCACACACTTTGATAGAAAACAAGATGTAGAATAAAGACCCTCCCTACTAAACCCCCAAGAAACCTGTCCTTGGAAACGTAGATAACAGGGAAAAGATAGAACAGAAATTGATTGAATATCACAAGGAACTTACCTTAGGATGAATTCTCTCAATTTCTTGATGCAACAAGCAAAGCAAATCACTCACCTCACTTGCACACAAAGGAACTGTTTTCTTGAAAGAAAACAAAACAGAATTTCAATTAATCAAAAACTGCTAAACAATGTGTTTCTTGAGGTATTTATAACCTCTTACACTAGGTTAGACTCTTAAACTAAGTCCAAGCCCAATAAGAAGTGTTCTGATACTAAATAATATGAATTGGGTTGGATAAAACATAAAACATAAAACATGGGCCAAATAAAATAACTAAAAGTTTAGATGTCCTAAATACTTAAACTAACTAAACAAGGCCAAAATAGGATAATGGCCCAATATGGCCAAAATAAGCTTCTAAGCCCAATTTGCAGCAAATAACAAGATCTTGGGTTGTCCATTAGTATGAGTTGGCATCTTGGGCTCCTTGGCCCATTCTTGATACATTTCTTCCACAATTGCTTTGGCCAAGTTCCCAAAGTCTTCTCTTAACCTCTTTGCTCTTGCTCGTGTGATTGGTCCTACTGGCATGGTAAAATCTCCATCTTGGCCCCTTATGCTAGAATGTCCAATTTGTCCTCCGGAGCACGTATCATTCCCTCCCTCCTCAAAAAGATTCGTCCTCGAATCTGCATCCATGTCAAAAGGAGAAAGGTCAGAAACATTAAAAGTAGCTGAAACATTATACTCACCCGGAAGGTCAATCTTGTAAGCATTATCATTGATCCTCTCCATCACTTGAAATGGACCATCACCCCTTGAGTTAAGTTTAGATTTCCTATGAGTGGGAAACCTATCCTTCCTTAAATGAATCCAAACCCAATCACCAGGTTCAAAGACAACTTGTTTGCGGCCCTTGTTAACTCTTTGAGCCGTCACCTTGTTTTTCTTTTCAATCAACTCACGTGCCTTCAAGTGCATTGCTTTAACCTTCTCAGCCCTCTCATCACCATCTAAGCTAACAAGATCACTCAAAGGTAAAGGCATCAAGTCTAAAACAGTTAAAGGATTAAAGCCATACACAAGCTCAAAAGGAGAAAACCCTATAGAAGAATGAATGGTTCTATTATATGCAAACTCAATGAAAGGCAAACAATCTTCCCAAGTTTTCAAATTCTTACCAACAATTATACGCAATAAAGTCCCTAAAGTCCTATTCACCACTTCAGTTTGACCATCAGTTTGTGGGTGACAAGTAGTAGAATATAACAATTTAGTTCCTAACTTACCCCACAACACTTTCCAAAAATGACTCAGGAACTTCACGTCACGATCAGAAACAATGGTCCTAGGGACACCATGTAAACGCACCACTTCTCTAAAGAACAAATCAGCAATGTTTGTTGCATCATCAGTTTTATGGCATGCAATAAAGTGAGCCATTTTACTAAATCTGTCTACTACAACAAAAATGCTGTCTCTACCCTTCCTAGTTCTAGGCAATCCAAGCACAAAATCCATAGATATATCAACCCACGGATGAGTAGGAACAGGCAAGGGTGTGTATAAACCATGTGGCATAGACTTAGATTTAGCCTGTTTACATGCAATGCATTTAGCACAAGTTCTTTCAACATCTTTTCGCATGTGTGGCCAATAAAAATGCTCAGATAATACATCTAAAGTTTTATGCACACCAAAATGACCCATTAAACCACCACTATGTGATTCTCTAACAAGCAACTCTCTAACAGAGCAAATAGGTACACAAATCCTATTACCACGAAACAGAAAACCTTCATGCCTATAGAATTTGTTAAATGCACCATGTTCACATGCAAAGATAAATATCAGAGAAATCAGAATCAGTAGCATACAATTCTTTCAAATGCTCAAATCCTAACAACTTAGTGGTAAGTGTAGTGATTAAAGCATACCTTCTAGATAAAGCATCAGCAACCACATTCTCTTTCCCTTGCTTATAAGAGATCACATATGGAAAAGTCTCAATAAACTCAACCCATTTAGCATGCCTCTTATTCAGCTTACCTTGTCCCTTTAAGTGCTTGAGAGATTCATGATCAGTATGAATCACGAACTCTTTGGACAGCAAGTAGTGTTGCCACACCTCTAAGGCCCGAACTAAAGCATATAGCTCTTTGTCATAGGTTGAGTACCTAAGTTGAGCTCCATTCAGCTTCTCACTGAAGAATGCAATGGGACGCTTTTTCCCCTGTGATCAAAACAAAGCACCTATACCAATCCCAGAAGCATCACATTCTATTTCAAAGGTTTTATCAAAATTAGGCAAAACAAGAATAGGAGCAGAACACAATTTATCTTTCAAAGTATTAAAAGCAAGTTCTTGTTCCTTTCCCCATTTAAACCCAACATCCTTTTTAATAATTTCACCAATGGAGCAGCAATGGTAGAGAAGTTTTTCACAAATCTTCTATAAAATCCAGCTAAACCATGAAAACTCCTTACCTCAGAAGCACTTTTAGGTGTTGGCCATTCTTGAATAGCCTTCACCTTCTCCTCATCAACCTCAATACCATGAGCACTCACAATAAAACCAAGGAAAACAACTTTATCAATGCAAAAGGTGCACATTTTAAGGTTGGCAAATAACTTTTCCTTCCTAAGCACATCTAAAACAGCCCTAACATGTGATATATGATCATCCAAACATTGGCTATAAATCAGAATATCATCAAAATAAACAACCACAAATTTCCCCAAAAATTCCTTCAAAACATGGTTCATTAAACGCATGAAAGTACTAGGTGCATTAGTTAACCCAAACGGCATAACCAACCACTCATAAAGACCATATTTTGTTTTAAATGCAGTCTTCCATTCATCCCCTGGTTTCATTCTAATTTGGTGATACCCACTTTTCAAATCAATTTTAGTAAATATGCATGCACCATTTAACTCATCAAGCATGTCATCTAACCTAGGGATAGGATGGCATATTTCTTTACCGTTATCTTGTTGACTGCACGACAATCCACACACATCCTCCAAGTGCCATCTTTCTTTGGAACCAACAAAACTGGAACGGCACATGGACTCATGCTTTCCCTCACATACCCTTTAGCTAGCAGATCATCCACTTGCCTTTGAAGCTCCTTTGTCTCCTCAGGATTACTTCTATAGGCTGGTCTATTTGGAATACTAGCTCCAGGCACAAAATCAATTTGGTGCTCAATCCCTCTCAATGGTGGCAATCCACTTGGCACCTCACTAGGGAACACGCCCTCAAACTCCCTGCAACAAAGAAAGAAAACAACTAGGCAAATTTGGGTTAAGTTCAGTTTCAGAGTAAAATCTCCTTAAACCGAATCATAATCAAAGCTTTCTTGCCTAACAAAGCACTTTTACAAATCTCTCTCTTTTGCATAAAAACATGATTTCCTCTCACTCTCTTCATTTTTCTCACTCTTCTCTTTCTTTTCACTCTTTTCTTTCTTTGCATTTTTCTCACCTCTCTCTTTCTTTTCTTTATTTTCTCTCACCATTGGGCCTTGTTCTTTATTCTTTTCTCTCATGGCCTCTTTTCTCTCTTTTTCTTTTTCCTCACTTCCCAAATTCCCCACAAAAGTTTGTTGAAGCTTCATTTGGTCAAGATACACCTCCTTGGGTGATAATGGTGCAAGAGTGATCTTGTGGCCATTATACTCAAAGGAATACCTATTCTTGTACCCATCATGTAGCACACGCCTATCAAATTGCCATGGTCTCCCAACAACAAATGACTAGCCTGCATGGGTACTACATCACACACTACTTCATCACTATACTTCCCAATGGAGAATGCAACCACAACTTGTCCGTAACTTTCACTTCCCCACTATTATTCAACCATTGCAACCTATATGGATTAGGATGCTTATCATGTCAAGTAATCCCAATCTTCTCCACTAAGGTGGTACTAGCAACATTGGTGCAACTTCCACCATCAATAATCAAATCTGCACACCTTTCCACCAACCAAACATCTAGTGTGAAAGATGTTCTCTCTTTGCTCTGAGACTATCCTCCTTAACCTGCATATTCAAAGCACGCCTAGCAACAAGAGACTCACCATGCACAAAGCATATTCAACATTCTCATCATTATCGTAACAGTCCTCTAATGGTGGCATATCATCACTACCATCGACTTACCATCATCATCAGATTCAGATACAACTTCACCTCCCTTAATGACCATTGTTCTCTTGTTCGGGCAATTAGATGCATAATGGCCCAAACCGTGGCACTTGAAGCATTTAACATCTCTATGCCTAGAAGTAGCAGAGAAGAAGATGCAGAATTAGAGGTACCTTTCTTCTTGGCCATGTCTAGTCCCTTCTCCTTGGGGTTTGAGTCCTTATTCTTCTTTGTGTCCTCATACTTAGACCATTTTGAACCCCACTTTGAGTTGGAATTTGAAAATGCCTTAGTCTGCCCTTCTGTGATTTTGTTGTTTCTCCACCTTCATTGCCATGCTAACCAAATCCTCCATCTCCACATAATGGTGTAATTCTACCACATCTGCAATCTCCTTGTTCAAACCACCTATAAACCGAGCCATAGTTACTTCCATGTCCTCTTCAATGTTGGCTTTAATCATGAGAATTTCCATCTCCTTGTGGTAATCTTCTACTGATTTGGAGCCTTGAATGAGCCTATGCAATTTTTGGTGCACTTCCCTATAGTAGTGGGAAGGAACAAATCTCTTCTTCATTATCCTCTTCATCTCATGCCAAGTTTCTATGGGGTATTCCCCATTTCTCCTTCTGGACTTAACTAGCTCATCCCACCAGATTAGAGCATAATCAGAAAATTCCACAGCAGCCAATCTGACCTTCTTCTCTTCAGAATAATTATGACAAGCAAAAATCATCTCCACCTTTCTTTCCCACTCTAAATAAGCTTCAGCATCATTCCTACCCTTGAATGGTGGTATCTGCATCTTGATAGCATTAATGTTGCTATCCCAAGCTCTATTTCTAGTTCTCCTATTTCTAGCTGAATCAAATTCATCAGACTCCTCCCCAGATAGCTCATGGTTGGAATCATGGTGACGTCGATTCCTCAAATCAACCCGTCTACTACCTCTGGACATGCTTTGTGTCATCTCCTTTCTCCATTCATCCATCTCATCAAGTCTATCATTCAACTTCTGAAATTGGCTAGTGAAAGCTTGGTACATGACCTTCATGTCAAGTATCACACCAGGTTCCTCTTCATAATTTTCTCTTCCTTCCTTCCTTGAGTTGTTAGCCATTGAACAACCTGCAAAATATTAATAAAAGAAAAACGACCTCACAAGCACTCTCTCACGTGTTTGCACTCAAAATTGCGTACGCTCGTGTTTTCACTCAATTCTTGGCTTTTACCCTCTTTTGTGCTCACCACTCTTACCTTTTACCACTCTTGATCACTTTAGAATGTTGCACTTCAGAAATTAAATGAAATCAAGCAAGGCAAATCCACAAGTAATATTAAGATCAGAATTGATGCCAAGGATTACCAATAGAAACTCAAGTTTAAGACTCAGAATGGGTTACTTAATTTGCAAGGAAAAAAAAAAGACACAAAAGACACACAACTAAGGATTACTTAGACTCCAAGGAACTCAAGATAACACAAAATCTGGTGTAAATCAACTAAATCTGATATAAATCAGATTTAAAATTCAAAATTTAAATTCCAAGGGAAGACAAGATATGTAATCTGATTTGAATCAAAACTGAATCTAGACACAATCCTTTTGAATTTGAAACAAAAGATAATGCAATCTGATGTGAATCAGAACTAAATCTGAATATAATCCTTTCAATCTTTTCTAATTTTCCCTCCTTTTTTTTTTTTTTTTTTGTCCTTCTTTTTTTTTTTTTTTTTTCGTCCTCCTTTTTTTTTCTGGCTTTTTTTTTTTCGTTTTTTTTTGCACCTTTTTTTTTTTTTTTTAATTTCAACTAGTAACAAAGATTGAAAACAAAACAAGGGAAACACAAAGATGGAACAAAGATGGAACAAAGATCTGACTGCAGCACAAAAGGAGAGGATGCAAAATCATAAAAAAAACAAGAACGCAAACGGACAAGAAAAGAAGACAAAAGACAAACGTAAAAGACAAAGATAGATAAATAGGAATTTATCTAGACCTTGCTCTGATACCAAATGATAGGAACCCCGGATATAAAGATCCGTAAACCCTGTGCACACACTTTGATAGAAAATAAGATGTGGGATACAGACCCTTCCTACTAATCCCCCAAGAAACCTGTCCTTGGAAGCGTAGATAACAGAGAAAAGATAGAATGTAAATTGATTGAATATCACAAGGAACTTACCTTAGGATGAATTCTCTCAATTTCTTGATGCAACAAGCAAAGCAAATCACTCACCTCACTTGCACACAAAGGAACAGCTTTGAAAGAAAACAAAACAGAATTTCAATTAATCAAAAACTGCTAAACAATGTGTTTCTTGAGGTATTTATAACCTCTTACACTAGGTTAGACTCTTAAACTAAGTCCAAGCCCAATAAGAAGTGTTCTGATACTAAATAATATGAATTGGGTTGGATAAAACATAAAACATAAAACATGGGCCAAATAAAATAACTAAAAGTTTAGATGTCCTAAATACTTAAACTAACTAAACAAGGCCAAAATAGGATAATGGCCCAATATGGCCAAAATAAGCTTCTAAGCCCAATTTGCAGCAAATAACAAGATCTTGGGTTGTCCATTAGTATGAGTTGGCATCTTGGGCTCCTTGGCCCATTCTTGATACATTTCTTCCACAATTGCTTTGGCCAAGTTCCCAAAGTCTTCTCTTAACCTCTTTGCTCTTGCTCGTGTGATTGGTCCTACTGGCATGGTAAAATCTCCATCTTGGCCCCTTATGCTAGAATGTCCAATTTGTCCTCCGGAGCACGTATCAATTCTCCTTTATGTTCCTTTTGCAATTGATTGGAAGCAAGTCTTATTCCTTAAGGAATTGGTTTCCCATTCTTCTTTAAGTTCTTTTGGGTATTGAATGGAATCAAGTCTTAATCCAAAAGGTATTGGTTTCTCATTCTCCTTTATGTTCCTTTTGCAATTGATTGGAAACAAGTCTTATTCCTTAAGGAATTGGTTTCTCATTCTTCTTTAAGTTCTTTTGGGTATTGAATGGAATCAAGTCTTAATCCAAAAGGTATTGGTTTCTCATTCTCCTTTATGTTCCTTTTGCAATTGATTGGAAGCAAGTCTTATTCCTTAAGAAATGGTTTCCCATTCTTCTTTAAGTTCTTTTGGGTATTGAATGGAATCAAGTCTTAATCCAAAAGGAATTGGTTTCTCATTCTCCTTTATGTTCCTTTTGCAATTGATTGGAAGCAAGTCTTATTATTCCTTAAGGAATTGGTTTCTCATTCTTCTTTAAGTTCTTTTGGGTATTGAATGGAATCAAGTCTTAATCCAAAAGGTATTGGTTTCTCATTCTCCTTTATGTTCCTTTTGCAATTGATTGGAAGCAAGTCTTATTCCTTAAGGAATTGGTTTCTCATTCTTCTTTAAGTTCTTTTGGGCATTGAATAGAATCAAGTCTTAATCCAAAAGGTAATGTTTCTCATTCTCCTTTATGTTCCTTTTGCAATTGATTGGAAGCAAGTCTTATTCCTTAAGGAATTGGTTTCCCATTCTTCTTTAAGTTCTTTTGGGTATTGAATGGAATCAAGTCTTAATCCAAAAGGTATTGGTTTCTCATTCTCCTTTATGTTCCTTTTGCAATTGATTGGAAACAAGTCTTATTCCTTAAGGAATTGGTTTCTCATTCTTCTTTAAGTTCTTTTGGGTATTGAATGGAATCAAGTCTTAATCCAAAAGGTATTGGTTTCTCATTCTCCTTTATGTTCCTTTTGCAATTGATTGGAAGCAAGTCTTATTATTCCTTAAGGAATTGCTTTCTCATTCTTCTTTAAGTTCTTTTGGGTATTGAATGGAATCAAGTCTTAATCCAAAAGGTATTGGTTTCTCATTCTCCTTTATGTTCCTTTTGCAATTGATTGGAAGCAAGTCTTATTATTCCTTAAGGAATTGCTTTCTCATTCTTCTTTAAGTTCTTTTGGGTATTGAATAGAATCAAGTCTTAATCCAAAAGGTATTGGTTTCTCATTCTCCTTTATGTTCCTTTTGCAATTGATTGGAAGCAAGTCTTATTCCTTAAGGAATTGGTTTCTCATTCTTCTTTAAGTTCTTTTGGGCATTGAATAGAATCAAGTCTTAATCCAAAAGGTATTGGTTTCTCATTCTCCTTTATGTTCCTTTTGCAATTGATTGGAAGCAAGTCTTATTCCTTAAGGAATTGGTTTCTCATTCTTCTTTAAGTTCTTTTGGGTATTGAATGGAATCAAGTCTTAATCCAAAAGGTATTGGTTTCTCATTCTCCTTTATGTTCCTTTTGCAATTGATTGGAAGCAAGTCTTATTCCTTAAGGAATTGGTTTCTCATTCTTCTTTAAGTTCTTTTGGGTATTGAATGGAATCAAGTCTTAATCCAAAAGGTATTGGTTTCTCATTCTCCTTTATGTTCCTTTTGCAATTGATTGGAAGCAAGTCTTATTCCTTAAGGAATTGGTTTCTCATTCTTCTTTAAGTTCTTTTGGGTATTGAATGGAATCAAGTCTTAATCCAAAAGGTATTGGTTTCTCATTCTCCTTTATGTTCCTTTTGCAATTGATTGGAAGCAAGTCTTATTCCTTAAGGAATTGGTTTCCCATTCTTCTTTAAGTTCTTTTGGGTATTGAATGGAATCAAGTCTTAATCCAAAAGGAATTGGTTGCTCATTTTCCTTTCTGTTCCTTTTGCAATTGATTGGAAGCAAGTCTTATTATTCCTTAAGGAATTGGTTTCTTATTCTTCTTTAAGTTCTTTTGGGCATTGAATAGAATCAAGTCTTAATCCAAAAGGTATTGGTTTCTCATTCTCCTTTATGTTCCTTTTGCAATTGATTGGAAGCAAGTCTTTTTCCTTAAGGAATTGGTTTCTCATTCTTCTTTAAGATCTTTTGGGCATTGAATAGAATCAAGTCTTAATCCAAAAGGTATTGGTTTCTCATTCTCCTTTATGTTCCTTTTGCAATTGATTGGAAGCAAGTCTTATTCCTTAAGGAATTGGTTTCCCATTCTTCTTTAAGTTCTTTTGGGTATTGAATGGAATCAAGTCTTAATCCAAAAGGTATTGGTTTCTCATTCTCCTTTATGTTCCTTTTGCAATTGATTGGAAGCAAGTCTTATTCCTTAAGGAATTGGTTTCTCATTCTTCTTTAAGTTCTTTTGGGCATTGAATAGAATCAAGTCTTAATCCAAAAGGTATTGGTTGTTCATTTTCCGTTATGTTCCTTTTGCAATTGATTGGAAGCAAGTCTTATTATTCCTTAAGGAATTGCTTTCTCATTCTTCTTTAAGTTCTTTTGGGTATTGAATGGAATCAAGTCTTAATCCAAAAGGTATTGGTTTCTCATTCTCCTTTATGTTCCTTTTGCAATTGATTGGAAGCAAGTCTTATTCCTTAAGGAATTGGTTTCTCATTCTTCTTTAAGTTCTTTTGGGTATTGAATGGAATCAAGTCTTAATCCAAAAGGTATTGGTTTCTCATTCTCCTTTATGTTCCTTTTGCAATTGATTGGAAACAAGTCTTATTCTTTAAGGAATTGGTTTCTCATTCTTCTTTAAGTTCTTTTTGGTATTGAATGGAAATCTAGTCTTAATCCAAAAGGTAATGTTTCTCATTCTCCTTTATGTTCCTTTTGCAATTGATTGGAAGCAAGTCTTATTCCTTAAGGAATTGGTTTCTCATTCTTCTTTAAGTTCTTTTGGGCATTGAATAGAATCAAGTCTTAATCCAAAAGATATTGGTTTCTCATTCTCCTTTATGTTCCTTTTGCAATTGATTGGAAGCAAGTCTTATTATTCCTTAAGGAATTGGTTTCTCATTCTTCTTTAAGTTCTTTTGGGCATTGAATAGAATCAAGTCTTAATCCAAAAGGTATTGGTTTCTCATTCTCCTTTATGTTCCTTTTGCAATAGATTGGAAGCAAGTCTTATTCCTTAAGGAATTGGTTTCTCATTCTTCTTTAAGTTCTTTTGGGCATTGAATAGAATCAAGTCTTAATCCAAAAGATAATGGTTTCTCATTCTCCTTTATGTTCCTTTTGCAATTGATTGGAAGCAAGTCTTATTCCTTAAGCAATTGGTTTCCCATTCTTCTTTAAGTTCTTTTGGGTATTGAATGGAATCAAGTCTTAATCCAAAAGGTATTGGTTTCTCATTCTCCTTTATGTTCCTTTTGCAATTGATTGGAAACAAGTCTTATTCCTTAAGGAATTGGTTTCTCATTCTTCTTTAAGTTCTTTTGGGTATTGAATGGAATCAAGTCTTAATCCAAAAGGTATTGGTTTCTCATTCTCCTTTATGTTCCTTTTGCAATTGATTGGAAGCAAGTCTTATTCCTTAAGAAATGGTTTCCCATTCTTCTTTAAGTTCTTTTGGGTATTGAATGGAATCAAGTCTTAATCCAAAAGGAATTGGTTGCTCATTTTCCTTTCTGTTCCTTTTGCAATTGATTGGAAGCAAGTCTTATTATTCCTTAAGGAATTGCTTTCTCATTCTTCTTTAAGTTCTTTTGGGTATTGAATAGAATCAAGTCTTAATCCAAAAGGTATTGGTTTCTCATTCTCCTTTATGTTCCTTTTGCAATTGATTGGAAGCAAGTCTTATTCCTTAAGGAATTGGTTTCTCATTCTTCTTTAAGTTCTTTTGGGCATTGAATAGAATCAAGTCTTAATCCAAAAGGTATTGGTTTCTCATTCTCCTTTATGTTCCTTTTGCAATTGATTGGAAGCAAGTCTTATTCCTTAAGGAATTGGTTTCCCATTCTTCTTTAAGTTCTTTTGGGTATTGAATGGAATCAAGTCTTAATCCAAAAGGTATTGGTTTCTCATTCTCCTTTATGTTCCTTTTGCAATTGATTGGAAACAAGTCTTATTCCTTAAGGAATTGGTTTCTCATTCTTCTTTAAGTTCTTTTGGGTATTGAATGGAATCAAGTCTTAATCCAAAAGGTATTGGTTTCTCATTCTCCTTTATGTTCCTTTTGCAATTGATTGGAAGCAAGTCTTATTCCTTAAGGAATTGGTTTCTCATTCTTCTTTAAGTTCTTTTGGGTATTGAATGGAATCAAGTCTTAATCCAAAAGGTATTGGTTTCTCATTCTCCTTTATGTTCCTTTTGCAATTGATTGGAAGCAAGTCTTATTATTCCTTAAGGAATTGGTTTCTCATTCTTCTTTAAGTTCTTTTGGGTATTGAATGGAATCAAGTCTTAATCCAAAAGGTATTGGTTTCTCATTCTCCTTTATGTTCCTTTTGCAATTGATTGGAAGCAAGTCTTATTATTCCTTAAGGAATTGGTTTCTCATTCTTCTTTAAGTTCTTTTGGGCATTGAATAGAATCAAGTCTTAATCCAAAAGGTATTGGTTTCTCATTCTCCTTTATGTTCCTTTTGCAATTGATTGGAAGCAAGTCTTATTCCTTAAGGAATTGGTTTCCCATTCTTCTTTAAGTTCTTTTGGGTATTGAATGGAATCAAGTCTTAATCCAAAAGGTATTGGTTTCTCATTCTCCTTTATGTTCCTTTTGCAATTGATTGGAAGCAAGTCTTATTCCTTAAGGAATTGGTTTCTCATTCTTCTTTAAGTTCTTTTGGGTATTGAATAGAATCAAGTCTTAATCCAAAAGGTATTGGTTTCTCATTCTCCTTTATGTTCCTTTTGCAATAGATTGGAAGCAAGTCTTATTCCTTAAGGAATTGGTTTCTCATTCTTCTTTAAGTTCTTTTGGGTATTGAATGGAATCAAGTCTTAATCCAAAAGGTATTGGTTTCTCATTCTCCTTTATGTTCCTTTTGCAATTGATTGGAAGCAAGTCTTATTCCTTAAGGAATTGGTTTCCCATTCTTCTTTAAGTTCTTTTGGGTATTGAATGGAATCAAGTCTTAATCCACAAGGTATTGGTTTCTCATTCTCCTTTATGTTCCTTTTGCAATTGATTGGAAGCAAGTCTTATTCCTTAAGGAATTGGTTTCTCATTCTTCTTTAAGTTCTTTTGGGTATTGAATGGAATCAAGTCTTAATCCAAAAGGTATTGGTTTCTCATTCTCCTTTATGTTCCTTTTGCAATTGATTGGAAGCAAGTCTTATTCCTTAAGGAATTGGTTTCTCATTCTTCTTTAAGTTCTTTTGGGCATTGAATGGAATCAAGTCTTAATCCAAAAGGTATTGGTTTCTCATTCTCCTTTATGTTCCTTTTGCAATTGATTGGAAGCAAGTCTTATTCCTTAAGGAATTGGTTTCTCATTCTTCTTTAAGTTCTTTTGGGTATTGAATGGAATCAAGTCTTAATCCAAAAGGTATTGGTTTCTCATTCTCCTTTATGTTCCTTTTGCAATTGATTGGAAACAAGTCTTATTCCTTAAGGAATTGGTTTCTCATTCTTCTTTAAGTTCTTTTGGGTATTGAATGGAATCAAGTCTTAATCCAAAAGGTATTGGTTTCTCATTCTCCTTTATGTTCCTTTTGCAATTGATTGGAAGCAAGTCTTATTCCTTAAGGAATTGGTTTCTCATTCTTCTTTAAGTTCTTTTGGGTATTGAATGGAATCAAGTCTTAATCCAAAAGGTATTGGTTTCTCATTCTCCTTTATGTTCCTTTTGCAATTGATTGGAAGCAAGTCTTATTATTCCTTAAGGAATTGCTTTCTCATTCTTCTTTAAGTTCTTTTGGGTATTGAATGGAATCAAGTCTTAATCCAAAAGGTATTGGTTTCTCATTCTCCTTTATGTTCCTTTTGCAATTGATTGGAAGCAAGTCTTATTCCTTAAGGAATTGGTTTCTCATTCTTCTTTAAGTTCTTTTGGGTATTGAATAGAATCAAGTCTTAATCCAAAAGGTATTGGTTTCTCATTCTCCTTTATGTTCCTTTTGCAATTGATTGGAAGCAAGTCTTATTCCTTAAGGAATTGGTTTCTCATTCTTCTTTAAGTTCTTTTGGGTATTGAATGGAATCAAGTCTTAATCCAAAAGGTATTGGTTTCTCATTCTCCTTTATGTTCCTTTTGCAATTGATTGGAAGCAAGTCTTATTCCTTAAGGAATTGGTTTCTCATTCTTCTTTAAGTTCTTTTGGGTATTGAATGGAATCAAGTCTTAATCCAAAAGGTATTGGTTTCTCATTCTCCTTTATGTTCCTTTTGCAATTGATTGGAAGCAAGTCTTATTCCTTAAGGAATTGGTTTCTCATTCTTCTTTAAGTTCTTTTGGGTATTGAATGGAATCAAGTCTTAATCCAAAAGGTATTGGTTTCTCATTCTCCTTTATGTTCCTTTTGCAATTGATTGGAAGCAAGTCTTATTCCTTAAGGAATTGGTTTCTCATTCTTCTTTAAGTTCTTTTGGGTATTGAATGGAATCAAGTCTTAATCCAAAAGGTATTGGTTTCTCATTCTCCTTTATGTTCCTTTTGCAATTGATTGGAAGCAAGTCTTATTCCTTAAGGAATTGGTTTCTCATTCTTCTTTAAGTTCTTTTGGGTATTGAATGGAATCAAGTCTTAATCCAAAAGGTATTGGTTTCTCATTCTCCTTTATGTTCCTTTTGCAATTGATTGGAAGCAAGTCTTATTCCTTAAGGAATTGGTTTCTCATTCTTCTTTAAGTTCTTTTGGGTATTGAATAGAATCAAGTCTTAATCCAAAAGGTATTGGTTTCTCATTCTCCTTTATGTTCCTTTTGCAATTGATTGGAAGCAAGTCTTATTCCTTAAGGAATTGGTTTCTCATTCTTCTTTAAGTTCTTTTGGGTATTGAATGGAATCAAGTCTTAATCCAAAAGGTATTGGTTTCTCATTCTCCTTTATGTTCCTTTTGCAATTGATTGGAAGCAAGTCTTATTATTCCTTAAGGAATTGGTTTCTCATTCTTCTTTAAGTTCTTTTGGGCATTGAATGGAATCAAGTCTTAATCCAAAAGGTATTGGTTTCTCATTCTCCTTTATGTTCCTTTTGCAATTGATTGGAAGCAAGTCTTATTCCTTAAGGAATTGGTTTCTCATTCTTCTTTAAGTTCTTTTGGGTATTGAATGGAATCAAGTCTTAATCCAAAAGGTATTGGTTTCTCATTCTCCTTTATGTTCCTTTTGCAATTGATTGGAAGCAAGTCTTATTCCTTAAGGAATTGGTTTCTCATTCTTCTTTAAGTTCTTTTGGGTATTGAATGGAATCAAGTCTTAATCCAAAAGGTATTGGTTTCTCATTCTCCTTTATGTTCCTTTTGCAATTGATTGGAAGCAAGTCTTATTCCTTAAGGAATTGGTTTCTCATTCTTCTTTAAGTTCTTTTGGGTATTGAATGGAATCAAGTCTTAATCAAGGTATTGGTTTCTCATTCTCCTTTATGTTCCTTTTGCAATTGATTGGAAGCAAGTCTTATTCCTTAAGGAATTGGTTTCTCATTCTTCTTTAAGTTCTTTTGGGTATTGAATGGAATCAAGTCTTAATCCCAAAAGGTATTGGTTTCTCATTCTCCTTTATGTTCCTTTTGCAATTGATTGGAAGCAAGTCTTATTCCTTAAGGAATTGGTTTCTCATTCTTCTTTAAGTTCTTTTGGGTATTGAATGGAATCAAGTCTTAATCCAAAAGGTATTGGTTTCTCATTCTCCTTTATGTTCCTTTTGCAATTGATTGGAAGCAAGTCTTATTCCTTAAGGAATTGGTTTCCCATTCTTCTTTAAGTTCTTTTGGGTATTGAATGGAATCAAGTCTTAATCCAAAAGGTATTGGTTTCTCATTCTCCTTTATGTTCCTTTTGCAATTGATTGGAAGCAAGTCTTATTCCTTAAGGAATTGGTTTCTCATTCTTCTTTAAGTTCTTTTGGGTATTGAATGGAATCAAGTCTTAATCCAAAAGGTATTGGTTTCTCATTCTCCTTTATGTTCCTTTTGCAATTGATTGGAAGCAAGTCTTATTCCTTAAGGAATTGGTTTCTCATTCTTCTTTAAGTTCCTTTGGGTATTGAATGGGATCAAGTCTTAATCCAAAAGGTATTGGTTTCTCATTCTCCTTTATGTTCCTTTTGCAATTGATTGGAAGCAAGTCTTATTCCTTAAGGAATTGGTTTCTCATTCTTCTTTAAGTTCTTTTGGGTATTGAATGGAATCAAGTCTTAATCCAAAAGGTATTGGTTTCTCATTCTCCTTTATGTTCCTTTTGCAATTGATTGGAAGCAAGTCTTATTCCTTAAGGAATTGGTTTCTCATTCTTCTTTAAGTTCTTTTGGGCATTGAATAGAATCAAGTCTTAATCCAAATGGTATTGGTTTCTCATTCTCCTTTATGTTCCTTTTGCAATTGATTGGAAGCAAGTCTTATTCCTTAAGGAATTGGTTTCTCATTCTTCTTTAAGTTCTTTTGGGTATTGAATGGAATCAAGTCTTAATCCAAAGGTATTGGTTTCTCATTCTCCTTTATGTTCCTTTTGCAATTGATTGGAAGCAAGTCTTATTCCTTAAGGAATTGGTTTCTCATTCTTCTTTAAGTTCTTTTGGGTATTGAATGGAATCAAGTCTTAATCCAAAGGTATTGGTTTCTCATTCTCCTTTATGTTCCTTTTGCAATTGATTGGAAGCAAGTCTTATTCCTTAAGGAATTGGTTTCTCATTCTTCTTTAAGTTCTTTTGGGTATTGAATGGAATCAAGTCTTAATCCAAAAGGTATTGGTTTCTCATTCTCCTTTATGTTCCTTTTGCAATTGATTGGAAGCAAGTCTTATTCCTTAAGGAATTGGTTTCTCATTCTTCTTTAAGTTCTTTTGGGTATTGAATGGAATCAAGTCTTAATCCAAAGGTATTGGTTTCTCATTCTCCTTTATGTTCCTTTTGCAATTGATTGGAAGCAAGTCTTATTCCTTAAGGAATTGGTTTCTCATTCTTCTTTAAGTTCTTTTGGGTATTGAATGGAATCAAGTCTTAATCCAAAAGGTATTGGTTTCTCATTCTCCTTTATGTTCCTTTTGCAATTGATTGGAAGCAAGTCTTATTCCTTAAGGAATTGGTTTCTCATTCTTCTTTAAGTTCTTTTGGGTATTGAATAGAATCAAGTCTTAATCCAAAAGGTATTGGTTTCTCATTCTCCTTTATGTTCCTTTTGCAATTGATTGGAAGCAAGTCTTATTCCTTAAGGAATTGGTTTCTCATTCTTCTTTAAGTTCTTTTGGGTATTGAATGGAATCAAGTCTTAATCCAAAAGGTATTGGTTTCTCATTCTCCTTTATGTTCCTTTTGCAATTGATTGGAAGCAAGTCTTATTCCTTAAGGAATTGGTTTCTCATTCTTCTTTAAGTTCTTTTGGGTATTGAATGGAATCAAGTCTTAATCCAAAGGGTATTGGTTTCTCATTCTCCTTTATGTTCCTTTTGCAATTGATTGGAAGCAAGTCTTATTCCTTAAGGAATTGGTTTCTCATTCTTCTTTAAGTTCTTTTGGGTATTGCATGGAATCAAGTCTTAATCCAAAGGTATTGGTTTCTCATTCTCCTTTATGTTCCTTTTGCAATTGATTGGAAGCAAGTCTTATTCCTTAAGGAATTGGTTTCTCATTCTTCTTTAAGTTCTTTTGGGTATTGAATGGAATCAAGTCTTAATCCAAAGGTATTGGTTTCTCATTCTCCTTTATGTTCCTTTTGCAATTGATTGGAAGCAAGTCTTATTCCTTAAGGAATTGGTTTCTCATTCTTCTTTAAGTTCTTTTGGGTATTGAGGTATTGGTTTCTCATTCTCCTTTATGTTCCTTTTGCAATTGATTGGAAGCAAGTCTTATTCCTTAAGGAATTGGTTTCCCATTCTTCTTTAAGTTCTTTTGGGTATTGAATGGAATCAAGTCTTAATCCAAATGGTATTGGTTTCTCATTCTCCTTTATGTTCCTTTTGCAATTGATTGGAAGCAAGTCTTATTCCTTAAGGAATTGGTTTCTCATTCTTCTTTAAGTTCTTTTGGGTATTGAGGTATTGGTTTCTCATTCTCCTTTATGTTCCTTTTGCAATTGATTGGAAGCAAGTCTTATTCCTTAAGGAATTGGTTTCTCATTCTTCTTTAAGTTCTTTTGGGTATTGAATGGAATCAAGTCTTAATCCAAAGGGAATTGGTTTCTCATTCTCCTTTATGTTCCTTTTGCAATTTATTGGAAGCAAGTCTTATTCCTTAAGGAATTGGTTTCTCATTCTTCTTTAAGTTCTTTTGGGTATTGAATGGAATCAAGTCTTAATCCAAAAGGTATTGGTTTCTCATTCTCCTTTATGTTCCCTTTGCAATTGATTGGAAGCAAGTCTTATTCCTTAAGGAATTGGTTTCTCATTCTTCTTTAAGTTCCTTTGGGTATTGAATGGGATCAAGTCTTAATCCAAAGGTATTGGTTTCTCATTCTCCTTTATGTTCCTTTTGCAATTGATTGGAAGCAAGTCTTATTCCTTAAGGAATTGGTTTCTCATTCTTCTTTAAGTTCTTTTGGGTATTGAATGGAATCAAGTCTTAATCCAAAAGGTATTGGTTTCTCATTCTCCTTTATGTTCCTTTTGCAATTGATTGGAAGCAAGTCTTATTCCTTAAGGAATTGGTTTCTCATTCTTCTTTAAGTTCTTTTGGGTATTGAATGGAATCAAGTCTTAACCCAAAAGGTATTGGTTTCTCATTCTCCTTTATGTTCCTTTTGCAATTGATTGGAAGCAAGTCTTATTCCTTAAGGAATTGGTTTCTCATTCTTCTTTAAGTTCTTTTGGGTATTGAATGGAATCAAGTCTTAATCCAAGGTATTGGTTTCTCATTCTCCTTTATGTTCCTTTTGCAATTGATTGGAAGCAAGTCTTATTCCTTAAGGAATTGGTTTCTCATTCTTCTTTAAGTTCTTTTGGGTATTGAATGGAATCAAGTCTTAATCCAAAAGGTATTGGTTTCTCATTCTCCTTTATGTTCCTTTTGCAATTGATTGGAAACAAGTCTTATTCCTTAAGGAATTGGTTTCTCATTCTTCTTTAAGTTCTTTTGGGTATTGAATGGAATCTAGTCTTAATCCAAATGGTATTGGTTTCTCATTCTCCTTTATGTTCCTTTTGCAATTGATTGGAAGCAAGTCTTATTCCTTAAGGAATTGGTTTCCCATTCTTCTTTAAGTTCTTTTGGGTATTGAATGGAATCAAGTCTTAATCCAAAAGGTATTGGTTTCTCATTCTCCTTTATGTTCCTTTTGCAATTGATTGGAAGCAAGTCTTATTATTCCTTAAGGAATTGGTTTCTCATTCTTCTTTAAGTTCTTTTGGGTATTGAATGGAATCAAGTCTTAATCCAAAGGGTATTGGTTTCTCATTCTCCTTTATGTTCCTTTTGCAATAGATTGGAAGCAAGTCTTATTCCTTAAGGAATTGGTTTCTCATTCTTCTTTAAGTTCTTTTGGGTATTGAATGGAATCAAGTCTTAATCCAAAGGTATTGGTTTCTCATTCTCCTTTATG
>CM062516.1:31504859-31536008 GCA_031439585.1 Pterocarpus macrocarpus | reverse complement strand
TTTCTCATTCTCCGTTATGTTCCTTTTGCAATTGATTGGAAGCAAGTCTTATTCCTTAAGGAATTGGTTTCCCATTCTTCTTTAAGTTCTTTTGGGTATTGAATGGAATCAAGTCTTAATCCAAAAGGTATTGGTTTCTCATTCTCCTTTATGTTCCTTTTGCAATTGATTGGAAACAAGTCTTATTCCTTAAGGAATTGGTTTCTCATTCTTCTTTAAGTTCTTGTGGGTATTGAATGGAATCTCGTCTTAATCCTAAAGGTATTGGTTTCTCATTCTCCTTTATGTTCCTTTTGCAATTGATTGGAAGCAAATCTTATTCCTTAAGGAATTGGTTTCTCATTCTTCTTTAAGTTCTTTTGGGTATTGAATGGAATCAAGTCTTAATCCAAAAGGTATTGGTTTCTCATTCTCCTTTATGTTCCTTTTGCAATTGATTGGAAGCAAGTCTTATTCCTTAAGGAATTGGTTTCTCATTCTTCTTTAAGTTCTTTTGGGCATTGAATAGAATCAAGTCTTAATCCAAAAGGTATTGGTTTCTCATTCTCCTTTATGTTCCTTTTGCAATTGATTGGAAGCAAGTCTTATTCCTTAAGGAATTGGTTTCTCATTCTTCTTTAAGTTCTTTGGGTATTGAATGGAATCTAGTCTTGATCCTAAAGGTATTGGTTTCTCATTCTACTTTATCTTCCTTTGCAATTGATTGGAAGCAAGTCTTATTCCTTAAGGAATTGGTTTCTCATTCTTCTTTAAGTTCTTTTGGGTATTGAATGGAATCAAGTCTTAATCCAAAAGGTATTGGTTTCTCATTCTCCTTTATGTTCCTTTTGCAATTGATTGGAAGCAAGTCTTATTCCTTAAGGAATTGGTTTCTCATTCTTCTTTAAGTTCTTTGGGTATTGAATGGAATCAAGTCTTAATCCAAAAGGTATTGGTTTCTCATTCTCCTTTATGTTCCTTTTGCAATTGATTGGAAGCAAGTCTTATTCCTTAAGGAATTGGTTTCTCATTCTTCTTTAAGTTCTTATGGGTATTGGATGGAATCAAGTCTTAATCCAAAAGGTATTGGTTTCTCATTCTCCTTTATGTTCCTTTTGCAATTGATTGGAAACAAGTCTTATTCCTTAAGGAATTGGTTTCTCATTCTTCTTTAAGTTCTTTTTGGTATTGAATGGAATCTAGTCTTAATCCAAAAGGTATTGGTTTCTCATTCTCCTTTATGTTCCTTTTGCAATTGATTGGAAGCAAGTCTTATGCCTTAAGGAATTGGTTTCCCATTCTTCTTTAAGTTCTTTGGGTATTGAATGGAATCAAGTCTTAATCCAAAAGGTATTGGTTTCTCATTCTCCTTTATGTTCCTTTTGCAATTGATTGAAGCAAGTCTTATTCCTGAAGGAATTGGTTTCTCATTCTTCTTTAAGTTCTTTGGGTATTGAATGGAATCAAGTCTTAATCCAAAAGGTATTGGTTTCTCATTCTCCTTTATGTTCCTTTTGCAATTGATTGGAAGCAAGTCTTATTATTCCTTAAGGAATTGCTTTCTCATTCTTCTTTAAGTTCTTTTGGGTATTGAATAGAATCAAGTCTTATTCCAAAAGGTATTGGTTTCTCATTCTCCTTTATGTTCCTTTTGCAATTGATTGGAAGCAAGTCTTATTCCTTAAGGAATTGGTTTCTCATTCTTCTTAAGTTCTTTGGGTATTGAATGGAATCAAGTCTTAATCCAAAAGGTATTGGTTTCTCATTCTCCTTTATGTTCCTTTTGCAATTGATTGGAAGCAAGTCTTATTCCTTAAGGAATTGGTTTCTCATTCTTCTTTAAGTTCTTTGGGTATTGAATGGAATCAAGTCTTAATCCAAAAGGTATTGGTTTCTCATTCTCCTTTATGTTCCTTTTTCAATTGATTGGAAGCAAGTCTTATTCCTTAAGGAATTGGTTTCTCATTCTTCTTTAAGTTCTTTTGGGTATTGAATGGAATCAAGTCTTAATCCAAAAGGTATTGGTTTCTCATTCTCCTTTATGTTCCTTTTGCAATTGATTGGAAGCAAGTCTTATTCCTTAAGGAATTGGTTTCTCATTCTTCTTTAAGTTCTTTGGGTATTGAATGGAATCAAGTCTTAATCCAAAAGGTATTGGTTTCTCATTCTCCTTTATGTTCCTTTTGCAATTGATTGGAAGCAAGTCTTATTCCTTAAGGAATTGGTTTCCCTTTCTTCTTTAAGTTTATTGGGTATTGAATGGAATCAAGTCTTAATCCAAAAGGCATTGGTTTCTCATTCTGCTTTATGTTCCTTTTGCAATTGATTGAAGCAAGTCTTATTCCTTAAGGAATTGGTTTCTCATTCTTCTTTAAGTTCTTTTTGGGTATTGAATGGAATCAAGTCTTAATCCAAAAGGTATTGGTTTCTCATTCTCCTTTATGTTCCTTTTGCAATTGATTGGAAGCAAGTCTTATTCCTTAAGGAATTGGTTTCTCATTCTTCTTTATGTTCTTTTGGGTATTGAATGGAATCAAGTCTTAATCCAAAAGGTATTGGTTTCTCATTCTCCTTTATGTTCCTTTTGCAATTGATTGAAGCAAGTCTTATTATTCCTTAAGGAATTGGTTTCTCATTCTTCTTTAAGTTCTTTGGGTATTGAATGGAATCAAGTCTTAATCCAAAAGGTATTGGTTTCTCATTCTCCTTTATGTTCCTTTGCAATTGATTGAAGCAAGTCTTATTCCTTAAGGAATTGGTTTCTCATTCTTCTTTAAGTTCTTTGGGTATTGAATGGAATCAAGTCTTAATCCAAAAGGTATTGGTTTCTCATTCTCCTTTATGTTCCTTTGCAATTGATTGAAGCAAGTCTTATTCCTTAAGGAATTGGTTTCTCATTCTTCTTTAAGTTCTTTGGGTATTGAATGGAATCAAGTCTTAATCCAAAAGGTATTGGTTTCTCATTCTCCTTTATGTTCCTTTTGCAATTGATTGAAGCAAGTCTTATTCCTTAAGGAATTGGTTTCTCATTCTTCTTTAAGTTCTTTGGGTATTGAATGGAATCAAGTCTTAATCCAAAAGGTATTGGTTTCTCATTCTCCTTTATGTTCCTTTGCAATTGATTGAAGCAAGTCTTATTCCTTAAGGAATTGGTTTCTCATTCTTCTTTAAGTTCTTTGGGTATTGAATGGAATCAAGTCTTAATCCAAAAGGTATTGGTTTCTCATTCTCCTTTATGTTCCTTTTGCAATTGATTGGAAGCAAGTCTTATTCCTTAAGGAATTAGTTTCTCATTCTTCTTTAAGTTCTTTTGGGTATTGAATGGAATCAAGTCTTAATCCAAAAGGTATTGGTTTCTCATTCTCCTTTATGTTCCTTTTGCAATTGATTGGAAGCAAGTCTTATTCCTTAAGGAATTGGTTTCTCATTCTTCCTTAAGTTCTTTGGGTATTGATTGGAATCAAGTCTTAATCCAAAAGGTATTGGTTTCTCATTCTCCTTTATGTTCCTTTTGCAATTGATTGGAAGCAAGTCTTATTCCTTAAGGAATTGGTTTCCCTTTCTTCTTTAAGTTCTTTTGGTATTGAATGGAATCAAGTCTTAATCCAAAAGGTATTGGTTTCTCATTCTCCTTTATGTTCCTTTTGCAAAATCAAGTCTTATTCCTTAAGGAATTGGTTTCCCATTCTTCTTTAAGTTCTTTTGGGTATTGAATGGAATCAAGTCTTAATCCAAAAGGAATTGGTTTCTCATTCTCCTTTATGTTCCTCTTGCAATTGATTGGAAGCAAGTCTTATTCCTTAAGGAATTGGTTTCTCATTCTTCCTTAAGTTCTTTTTGGTATTGATTGGAATCTAGTCTTAATCCAAAAGGTATTGGTTTCTCATTCTCCTTTATGTTCCTTTTGCAATTGATTGGAAGCAAGTCTTATTCCTTAAGGAATTGGTTTCCCATTCTTCTTTAAGTTCTTTTGGGTATTGAATGGAATCAAGTCTTAATCCAAAAGGTATTGGTTTCTCATTCTCCTTTATGTTCCTTTTGCAAAATCAAGTCTTATTCCTTAAGGAATTGGTTTCCCATTCTTCTTTAAGTTCTTTTGGGTATTGAGTGGAATCAAGTCTTAATCCAGAAGATATTGGTTTCTCATTCTTCTTTATGTTCCTTTTGCAATTGATTGAAGCAAGTCTTATTCCTTAAGGAATTGGTTTCTCATTCTTCTTTAAGTTCTTTTGGGTATTGAGTGGAATCAAGTCTTAATCCAGAAGATATTGGTTTCTCATTCTTCTTTATGTTCCTTTTGCAATTGATTGGAAGCAAGTCTTATTCCTTAAGGAATTGGTTTCTCATTCTTCTTTAAGTTCCTTTGGGTATTGAATGGAATCAAGTCTTAATCCAAAAGGTATTGGTTTCTCATTCTCCTTTATGTTCCTTTTGCAATTGATTGGAAGCAAGTCTTATTCCTTAAGGAATTGGTTTCCCATTCTTTTTTAAGTTCTTTTGGGTATTGAATGGAATCAAGTCTTAATCCAAAAGGTATTGGTTTCTCATTCTCCTTTATGTTCCTTTTGCAATTGATTGGAAGCAAGTCTTATTCCTTAAGGAATTGGTTTCTCATTCTTCTTTAAGTTCTTTTGGGTATTGAATGGAATCAAGTCTTAATCCAAAAGGTATTGGTTTCTCATTCTCCTTTATGTTCCTTTTGCAATTGATTGGAAACAAGTCTTATTCCTTAAGGAATTGGTTTCTCATTCTTCTTTAAGTTCTTTTTGGTTTTGAATGGAATCTAGTCTTAATCCAAAAGGTATTGGTTTCTCATTCTCCTTTATGTTCCTTTTGCAATTGATTGGAAGCAAGTCTTATGCCTTAAGGAATTGGTTTCCCATTCTTCGTTAAGTTCTTTTGGGTATTGAATGGAATCAAGTCTTAATCCAAAAGGTATTGGTTTCTCATTCTCCTTTATGTTCCTTTTGCAATTGATTGGAAGCAAGTCTTATTCCTTAAGGAATTGGTTTCTCATTCTTCTTAAGTTCTTTGGGTATTGAATAGAATCAAGTCTTAATCCAAAAGGCATTGGTTTCTCATTCTCCTTTATGTTCCTTTTGCAATTGATTGGAAGCAAGTCTTATTCCTTAAGGAATTGGTTTCTCATTCTCCTTTAAGTTCTTTTGGGTATTGAATGGAATCAAGTCTTAATCCAAAAGGTATTGGTTTCTCATTCTCCTTTATGTTCCTTTTGCAATTGATTGAAGCAAGTCTTATTCCTTAAGGAATTGCTTTCTCATTCTTCTTTAAGTTCTTGTGGGTATTGAATGGAATCAAGTCTTAATTCAAAAGGTATTGGTTTCTCATTCTCCTTTATGTTCCTTTTGCATTTGATTGGAAACAAGTCTTATTCCTTAAGGAATTGGTTTCTCATTCTTCTTTAAGTTCTTGTGGGTATTGAATGGAATCTCGTCTTAATCCTAAAGGTATTGGTTTCTCATTCTCCTTTATGTTCCTTTTGCAATTGATTGGAAGCAAATCTTATTCCTTAAGGAATTGGTTTCTCATTCTTCTTTAAGTTCTTTTGGGTATTGAATGGAATCAAGTCTTAATCCAAAAGGAATTGGTTGCTCATTTTCCTTTCTGTTCCTTTTGCAATTGATTGGAAGCAAGTCTTATTCCTTAAGGAATTGGTTTCCCATTCTTCTTTAAGTTCTTTTGGGTATTGAATGGAATCAAGTCTTAATCCAAAAGGTATTAGTTTCTCATTCTCCTTTATGTTCCTTTTGCAATTGATTGGAAACAAGTCTTATTCCTTAAGGAATTGGTTTCTCATTCTTCTTTAAGTTCTTTTGGTATTGAATGGAATCTAGTCTTAATCCAAAAGGTATTGGTTTCTCATTCTCCTTTATGTTCCTTTTGCAATTGATTGGAAGCAAGTCTTATTCCTTAAGGAATTGGTTTCCCATTCTTCTTTAAGTTCTTTTGGGTATTGAATGGAATCAAGTCTTAATCCAAAAGGTATTGGTTTCTCATTCTTCCTTGTGTTCCTTTTGCAATTGATTTGAAGCAAGTCTTATTCCTTAAGGAATTGGTTTCTCATTCTTCTTTAAGTTCTTTTGGGCGTTGAATAGAATCAAGTCTTAATCCAAAAGGTATTGGTTTCTCATTCTCCGTTATGTTCCTTTTGCAATTGATTGAAAGCAAGTCTTATTCCTTAAGGAATTGGTTTCTCATTCTTCTTTAAGTTCTTTTGGGTATTGAATGGAATCAAGTCTTAATCCAAAAGGTATTGGTTTCTCATTCTCCTTTATGTTCCTTTTGCAATTGATTGGAAGCAAGTCTTATTCCTTAAGGAATTGGTTTCTCATTCTTCTTTAAGTTCTTTTGGGTATTGAATGGAATCAAGTCTTAATCCAAAAGGTATTGGTTTCTCATTCTCCTTTATGTTCCTTTTGCAATTGATTGGAAGCAAGTCTTATTCCTTAAGGAATTGGTTTCTCATTCTTCTTTAAGTTCTTTTGGGTATTGAATGGAATCAAGTCTTAATCCAAAAGGTATTGGTTTCTCATTCTCCTTTATGTTCCTTTTGCATTTGATTGGAAACAAGTCTTATTCCTTAAGGAATTGGTTTCTCATTCTTCTTTAAGTTCTTGTGGGTATTGAATGGAATCTCGTCTTAATCCTAAAGGTATTGGTTTCTCATTCTCCTTTATGTTCCTTTTGCAATTGATTGGAAGCAAATCTTATTCCTTAAGGAATTGGTTTCCCATTCTTCTTTAAGTTCTTTTGGTATTGAATGGAATCTAGTCTTAATCCAAAAGGTATTGGTTTCTCATTCTCCTTTATGTTCCTTTTGCAATTGATTGAAAGCAAATCTTATTCCTTAAGGAATTGGTTTCTCATTCTTCTTTAAGTTCTTTTGGGTATTGAATGGAATCAAGTCTTAATCCAAAAGGTATTGGTTTCTCATTCTCCTTTATGTTCCTTTTGCAATTGATTGGAAGCAAGTCTTATTCTTTAAGGAATTGGTTTCTCATTCTTCTTTAAGTTCTTGTGGGTATTGAATGGAATCTCGTCTTAATCCTAAAGGTATTGGTTTCTCATTCTCCTTTATGTTCCTTTGCAATTGATTGGAAGCAAATCTTATTCCTTAAGGAATTGGTTTCTCATTCTTCTTTAAGTTCTTTGGGTATTGAATGGAATCAAGTCTTAATCCTAAAGGTATTGGTTTCTCATTCTCCTTTATGTTCCTTTGCAATTGATTGGAAGCAAGTCTTATTCCTTAAGGAATTGGTTTCTCATTCTTCTTTAAGTTCTTTGGGTATTGAATGGAATCAAGTCTTAATCCAAAAGGTATTGGTTTCTCATTCTCCTTTATGTTCCTTTGCAATTGATTGAAGCAAGTCTTATTCCTTAAGGAATTGGTTTCTCATTCTTCTTTAAGTTCTTTGGGTATTGAATGGAATCAAGTCTTAATCCAAAAGGTATTGGTTTCTCATTCTCCTTTATGTTCCTTTTGCAATTGATTGGAAGCAAGTCTTATTCCTTAAGGAATTGGTTTCTCATTCTTCTTTAAGTTCTTTTGGGTATTGAATGGAATCAAGTCTTAATCCAAAAGGTATTGGTTTCTCATTCTCCTTTATGTTCCTTTTGCAATTGATTGGAAGCAAGTCTTATCCCATAAGGACTTGGTTTGGGATTGTTGTTTACGTTGCTTTGGGTATTGAATGGAATCAAGTCTTAATCCAAAAGGTATTGGTTTCTCATTCTCCTTTATGTTCCTTTTGCAATTGATTGAAGCAAGTCTTATTCCTTAAGGAATTGGTTTCTCATTCTTCTTTAAGTTCTTTGGGTATTGAATGGAATCAAGTCTTAATCCAAAAGGTATTGGTTTCTCATTCTCCTTTATGTTCCTTTTGCAATTGATTGGAAGCAAGTCTTATTCCTTAAGGAATTGGTTTCTCATTCTTCTTTAAGTTCTCTTGGGTATTGAATGGAATCAAGTCTTAATCCAAAAGGTATTGGTTTCTCATTCCCCTTTATGTTCCTTTTGCAATTGATTGGAAACAAGTCTTATTCCTTAAGGAATTGGTTTCACATTCTTCTTTAAGTTCTTTTGGGTATTGAATGGAATCTAGTCTTAATCCAAAAGGTATTGGTTTCTCATTCTCCTTTATGTTCCTTTTGCAATTGATTGAAGCAAGTCTTATTCCTTAAGGAATTGGTTTCTCATTCTTCTTTAAGTTCTTTTGGGCGTTGAATAGAATCAAGTCTTAATCCAAAAGGTATTGGTTTCTCATTCTCCGTTATGTTCCTTTTGCAATTGATTGAAAGCAAGTCTTATTCTTTAAGGAATTGGTTTCCCATTCTTCTTTAAGTTCTGTTTGGTATTGAATGGAATCTAGTCTTAATCCAAAAGGTATTGGTTTCTCATTCTCCTTTATGTTCCTTTTGCAATTGATTGGAAGCAAGTCTTATTCCTTAAGGAATTGGTTTCTCATTCTTCTTTAAGTTCTTTGGGTATTGAATGGAATCAAGTCTTAATCCAAAAGGTATTGGTTTCTCATTCTCCTTTATGTTCCTTTTGCAATTGATTGGAAGCAAGTCTTATTCCTTAAGGAATTGGTTTCTCATTCTTCTTTAAGTTCTTTTGGGTATTGAATGGAATCAAGTCTTAATCCAAAAGGTATTGGTTTCTCATTCTCCTTTATGTTCCTTTTGCAATTGATTGGAAGCAAGTCTTATTCCTTAAGGAATTGGTTTCTCATTCTTCTTTAAGTTCTATTGGGTATTGAATGGAATCAAGTCTTAATCCAAAAGGCATTGGTTTCTCATTCTCCTTTATGTTCCTTTTGCAATTGATTGGAAGCAAGTCTTATTCCTTAAGGAATTGGTTTCTCATTCTTCTTTAAGTTCTTTTGGGTATTGAATGGAATCAAGTCTTAATCCAAAAGGTATTGGTTTCTCATTCTCCTTTATGTTCCTTTTGCAATTGATTGGAAGCAAGTCTTATTCCTTAAGGAATTGGTTTCTCATTCTTCTTTAAGTTCTTTGGGTATTTAATGGAATCAAGTCTTAATCCAAAAGGTATTGGTTTCTCATTCTCCTTTATGTTCCTTTTGCAATTGATTGGAAGCAAGTCTTATTCCTTAAGGAATTGGCTTCTCATTCTTTCTTAAGTTCTTTGGGTACTGAATGGAATCTAGTCTTAATCCAAAAGGTATTGGTTTCTCATTCTCCTTTATGTTCCTTTTTGCAATTGATTGGAAGCAAGTCTTATTCCTTAAGGAATTGGTTTCTCATTCTTCTTTAAGTTCTTTGGGTATTGAATGGAATCAAGTCTTAATCCAAAAGGTATTGGTTTCTCATTCTCCTTTATGTTCCTTTTGCAATTGATTGGAAGCAAGTCTTATTCCTTAAGGAATTGGTTTCTCATTCTTCTTTTGGGTATTGAATGGAATCAAGTCTTAATCCAAAAGGTATTGGTTTCTCATTCTCCTTTATGTTCCTTTTGCAATTGATTGGAAGCAAGTCTTATTATTCCTTAAGGAATTGGTTTCTCATTCTTCTTTAAGTTCTCTTGGGCATTGAATGGAATCAAGTCTTAATCCAAAAGGTATTGGTTTCTCATTCTCCTTTATGTTCCTTTTGCAATAGATTGGAAGCAAGTCTTATTCCTTAAGGAATTGGTTTCTCATTCTTCTTTAAGTTCTTTTGGGTATTGAATGGAATCAAGTCTTAATCCAAAAGGTATTGGTTTCTCATTCTCCTTTATGTTCCTTTTGCAGTTGATTGAAGCAAGTCTTATTCCTTAAGGAATTGGTTTCTCATTCTTCTTTAAGTTCTTTGGGTATTGAATGGAATCAAGTCTTAATCCAAAAGGTATTGGTTTCTCATTCTCCTTTATGTTCCTTTTGCAATTGATTGAAGCAAGTCTTATTCCTTAAGGAATTGGTTTCTCATTCTTCTTTAAGTTCTTTTGGGTATTGAATGGAATCAAGTCTTAATCCAAAAGGTATTGGTTTCTCATTCTCCTTTATGTTCCTTTGCAATTGATTGGAAGCAAGTCTTATTCCTTAAGGAATTGGTTTCTCATTCTTCTTTAAGTTCTTTGGGTATTGAATGGAATCAAGTCTTAATCCAAAAGGTATTGGTTTCTCATTCTCCTTTATGTTCCTTTTGCAATTGATTGAAGCAAGTCTTATTCCTTAAGGAATTGGCTTCCCATTCTTCTTTAAGTTCTTTTGGTATTGAATGGAATCTAGTCTTAATCCAAAAGGTATTGGTTTCTCATTCTCCTTTATGTTCCTTTGCAATTGATTGAAGCAAGTCTTATTCCTTAAGGAATTGGTTTATCTTTCTTCTTTGAGTTCTTTTTGGGTATTGAATGGAATCAAGTCTTAATCCAAAAGGTATTGGTTTCTCATTCTCCTTTATGTTCCTTTTGCAATTGATTGGAAGCAAGTCTTATTCCTTAAGGAATTGGTTTCCCATTCTTCTTTAAGTTCTGTGTGGAATTGATTGGAACCAAGTCTTAATCCAAAAGGTATTGGTTTCTCATTCTCCTTTATGTTCCTTTTGCAATTGATTGAAGCAAGTCTTATTCCTTAAGGAATTGGTTTCTCATTCTTCTTTAAGTTCTTTGGGTATTGAATGGAATCAAGTCTTAATCCAAAAGGTATTGGTTTCTCATTCTCCTTTATGTTCCTTTTGCAATTGATTGGAAGCAAGTCTTATTCCTTAAGGAATTGGTTTCTCATTCTTCTTTAAGTTCTTTGGGTATTGAATGGAATCAAGTCTTAATCCAAAAGGTATTGGTTTCTCATTCTCCTTTATGTTCCTTTTGCAATTGATTGAAGCAAGTCTTATTCCTTAAGGAATTGGTTTCTCATTCTTCTTTAAGTTCTTTGGTATTGAATGGAATCAAGTCTTAATCCAAAAGGTATTGGTTTCTCATTCTCCTTTATGTTCCTTTGCAATTGATTGAAGCAAGTCTTATTCCTTAAGGAATTGGTTTCTCATTCTTCTTTAAGTTCTTTGGGTATTGAATGGAATCAAGTCTTAATCCAAAAGGTATTGGTTTCTCATTCTCCTTTATGTTCCTTTTGCAATTGATTGAAGCAAGTCTTATTCCTTAAGGAATTGGTTTCTCATTCTTCTTTAAGTTCTTTGGTATTGAATGGAATCAAGTCTTAATCCAAAAGGTATTGGTTTCTCATTCTCCTTTATGTTCCTTTTGCAATTGATTGGAAGCAAGTCTTATTCCTTAAGGAATTGGTTTCTCCTTTTCTCTAGGTTCCTTTTGGAATTGATTGGAATCAAGTCTTAATCCAAAAGGTATTGGTTTCTCATTCTCCTTTATGTTCCTTTTGCAATTGATTGGAAGCAAGTCTTATTCCTTAAGGAATTGGTTTCTCATTCTTCTTTAAGTTCTTTGGGTATTGAATGGAATCAAGTCTTAATCCAAAAGGTATTGGTTTCTCATTCTCCTTTATGTTCCTTTTGCAATTGATTGGAAGCAAGTCTTATTCCTTAAGGAATTGGTTTCTCATTCTTCTTTAAGTTCTTTTGGTATTGAATGGAATCTAGTCTTAATCCAAAAGGTATTGGTTTCTCATTCTCCTTTATGTTCCTTTTGCAATTGATTGGAAACAAGTCTTATTCCTTAAGGAATTGGTTTCTCATTCTTCTTTAAGTTCTTTTTGGTATTGAATGGAATCTAGTCTTAATCCAAAAGGTATTGGTTTCTCATTCTCCTTTATGTTCCTTTTGCAATTGATTGGAAGCAAGTCTTATTCCTTTAGGAATTGGTTTCCCATTCTTCTTTAAGTTCTTTTGGGTATTGAATGGAATCAAGTCTTAATCCAAAAGGTATTGGTTTCTCATTCTCCTTTATGTTCCTTTTGCAATTGATTGGAAGCAAGTCTTATTATTCCTTAAGGAATTGCTTTCTCATTCTTCTTTAAGTTCTTTTGGGTATTGATTGGAATCAAGTCTTATTCCAAAAGGTATTGGTTTCTCATTCTCCTTTATGTTCCTTTGCAATTGATTGAAGCAAGTCTTATTCCTTAAGGAATTGGTTTCTCATTCTTCTTTAAGTTCTTTGGGTATTGAATGGAATCAAGTCTTAATCCAAAAGGTATTGGTTTCTCATTCTCCTTTATGTTCCTTTTGCAATTGATTGGAAGCAAGTCTTATTCCTTAAGGAATTGGTTTCTCATTCTTCTTTAAGTTCTTTGGGTATTGAATGGAATCAAGTCTTAATCCAAAAGGTATTGGTTTCTCATTCTCCTTTATGTTCCTTTTGCAATTGATTGAAGCAAGTCTTATTCCTTAAGGAATTGGTTTATCATTCTTCTTTAAGTTCTCTTGGGTATTGAATGGAATCAAGTCTTAATCCAAAAGGTATTGGTTTCTCATTCTCCTTTATGTTCCTTTTGGCAATTGATTTGAAGCAAGTCTTATTCCTTAAGGAATTGGTTTCTCATTCTTCTTTAAGTTCTTTTGGGCATTGAATGGAATCAAGTCTTAATCCAAAAGGTATTGGTTTCTCATTCTTCTTTATGTTCCTTTTGCAATTGATTGGAAGCAAGTCTTATTCCTTAAGGAATTGGTTTCTCATTCTTCTTTAAGTTCTTTGGGTATTGAATGGAATCAAGTCTTAATCCAAAAGGTATTGGTTTCTCATTCTCCTTTATGTTCCTTTTGCAATTGATTGGAAGCAAGTCTTATTATTCCTTAAGGAATTGGTTTCCCATTCTTCTTTAAGTTCTTTTGGGTATTGAATGGAATGAAGTTTTAATCCAAAAGGTATTGGTTTCTCATTCTTCTTTATGTTCCTTTTGCAATTGATTGAAAGCTAGTCTTAATCCTCTAGGAATTGGTTTCTCATTCTTCTTTAAGTTCTTTTGGGTATTGAATGGAATCAAGTCTTAATCCAAAAGGTATTGGTTTCTCATTCTCCTTTATGTTGCTTTTGCATTTAATTGAAAGCAAGTCTTATTCCTTAAGGAATTGGTTTCTCATTCTTCTTTAAGTTCTTTTGGGTATTGAATGGAATCAAGTCTTAATCCAAAAGGTATTGGTTTCTCATTCTCCTTTATGTTCCTTTTGCAAAATCAAGTCTTATTCCTTAAGGAATTGGTTTCCCATTCTTCTTTAAGTTGTTTGGGTATTGAATGGAATCAAGTCTTAATCCAAAAGGTATTGGTTTCTCATTCTCCTTTATGTTCCTTTTGCAATTGATTGGAAGCAAGTCTTATTCCTTAAGGAATTGGTTTCTCATTCTTCTTTAAGTTCCTTTGGGTATTGAATGGAATCAAGTCTTAATCCAAAAGGTATTGGTTTCTCATTCTCCTTTATGTTCCTTTTGCAATTGATTGAAGCAAGTCTTATTCCTTAAGGAATTGGTTTCTCATTCTTCTTTAAGTTCTTTTGGGTATTGAATGGAATCAAGTCTTAATCCAAAAGGTATTGGTTTCTCATTCTCCTTTATGTTCCTTTTGCAATTGATTGAAGCAAGTCTTATTCCTTAAGGAATTGGTTTCTCATTCTTCTTTAAGTTCTCTTTGGTATTGAATGGAATCTAGTCTTAATCCAAAAGGTATTGGTTTCTCATTCTCCTTTATGTTCCTTTAGCAATTGATTGGAAGCAAGTCTTATTCCTTAAGGAATTGGTTTCTCATTCTTCTTTAAGTTCTTTTGGGTATTGAATGGAATCAAGTCTTAATCCAAAAGGTATTGGTTTCTCATTCTCCTTTATGTTCCTTTTGCAATTGATTGGAAGCAAGTCTTATTATTCCTTAAGGAATTGGTTTCTCATTCTTCTTTAAGTTCTTTTGGGTATTGAATGGAATCAAGTCTTAATCCAAAAGGTATTGGTTTCTCATTCTCCTTTATGTTCCTTTTGCAATTGATTGGAAGCAAGTCTTATTCCTTAAGGAATTGGTTTCCCATTCTTCTTTAAGTTCTTTTGGTATTGAATGGAATCTAGTCTTAATCCAAAAGGTATTGGTTTCTCATTCTCCTTTATGTTCCTTTTGCAATTGATTGGAAGCAAGTCTTATTCCTTAAGGAATTGGTTTCTCATTCTTCTTTAAGTTCTTTTGGGTATTGAATGGAATCAAGTCTTAATCCAAAAGGTATTGGTTTCTCATTCTCCTTTATGTTCCTTTTGCAATTGATTGGAAGCAAGTCTTATTCCTTAAGGAATTGGTTTCTCATTCTTCTTTAAGTTCTTTGGGTATTGAATGGAATCAAGTCTTAATCCAAAAGGTATTGGTTTCTCATTCTCCTTTATGTTCCTTTTGCAATTGATTGGAAACAAGTCTTATTCCTTAAGGAATTGGTTTCTCATTCTTCTTTAAGTTCTTTTGGTATTGAATGGAATCAAGTCTTAATCCAAAAGGTATTGGTTTCTCATTCTCCTTTATGTTCCTTTGCAATTGATTGGAAGCAAGTCTTATTCCTTAAGGAATTGGTTTCTCATTCTTCTTTAAGTTCTTTGGGTATTGAATGGAATCAAGTCTTAATCCAAAAGGTATTGGTTTCTCATTCTCCTTTATGTTCCTTTTGCAATTGATTGGAAGCAAGTCTTATTCCTTAAGGAATTGGTTTCTCATTCTTCTTTAAGTTCTTTTGGGCGTTGAATAGAATCAAGTCTTAATCCAAAAGGTATTGGTTTCTCATTCTCCGTTATGTTCCTTTTGCAATTGATTGAAAGCAAGTCTTATTCCTTAAGGAATTGGTTTCTCATTCTTCTTTAAGTTCTTGTGGGTATTGAATGGAATCTCGTCTTAATCCTAAAGGTATTGGTTTCTCATTCTCCTTTATGTTCCTTTTGCAAATGATTGGAAGCAAGTCTTATTCCTTAAGGAATTGGTTTCTCATTCTTCTTTAAGTTCTTTTGGGTATTGAATGGAATCTAGTCTTAATCCAAAAGGTATTGGTTTCTCATTCTCCTTTATGTTCCCTTTGCAATTGATTGAAGCAAGTCTTATTCCTTAAGGAATTGGTTTCTCATTCTTCTTTAAGTTCTGTTTGGTATTGAATGGAATCTAGTCTTAATCCAAAAGGTATTGGTTTCTCATTCTCCTTTATGTTCCTTTTGCAATTGATTGGAAGCAAGTCTTATTCCTTAAGGAATTGGTTTCTCATTCTTCTTAAGTTCTTGGGTATTGAATGGAATCAAGTCTTAAACCAAAAGGTATTGGTTTCTCATTCTCCTTTATGTTCCTTTTGCAATTGATTGGAAGCAAGTCTTATTCCTTAAGGAATTGGTTTCTCATTCTTCTTTAAGTTCTTTGGGTATTGAATAGAATCAAGTCTTAATCCAAAAGGTATTGGTTTCTCATTCTCCTTTATGTTCCTTTTGCAATTGATTGGAAGCAAGTCTTATTCCTTAAGGAATTGGTTTCTCATTCTTCTTTAAGTTCTTTTGGGTATTGAATGGAATCTAGTCTTAATCCAAAAGGTATTCGTTTCTCATTCTCCTTTATGTTCCTTTTGCAATTGATTGGAAGCAAATCTTATTCCTTAAGGAATTGGTTTCTCATTCTTCTTTAAGTTCTTTTGGGTATTGAATGGAATCAAGTCTTAATCCAAAAGGTATTGGTTTCTCATTCTCCTTTATGTTCCTTTTGCAATTGATTGAAGCAAGTCTTATTCCTTAAGGAATTGGTTTCTCATTCTTCTTTAAGTTCTTGTGGGTATTGAATGGAATCAAGTCTTAATCCAAATGGTATTGGTTTCTCATTCTCCATTATGTTCCTTTTGCAAAATCAAGTCTTATTCCTTAAGGTATTGGTTTCTCATTCTTCTTTAAGTTCTTTGGGTATTGAATGGAATCAAGTCTTAATCCAAAAGGTATTGGTTTCTCATTCTCCTTTATGTTCCTTTTGCAATTGATTGGAAGCAAGTCTTATTCCTTAAGGAATTGGTTTCTCATTCTTCTTTAAGTTCTTTGGGTATTGAATGGAATCAAGTCTTAATCCAAAAGGTATTGGTTTCTCATTCTCCTTTATGTTCCTTTTGCAATTGATTGGAAGCAAGTCTTATTCCTTAAGGAATTGGTTTCTCATTCTTCTTTAAGTTCTTTGGGTATTGAATGGAATCAAGTCTTAATCCAAAAGGTATTGGTTTCTCATTCTCCTTTATGTTCCTTTGATTGGAACCAAGTCTTAATCATTAAGGAATTGGTTTCCCATTCTTCTTTAAGTTCTTTTGGGTATTGAATGGAATCAAGTCTTAATCCAAAAGGTATTGGTTTCTCATTCTCCTTTATGTTCCTTTTGCAATTGATTGGAAGCAAGTCTTATTATTCCTTAAGGAATTGGTTTCTCATTCTTCTTTAAGTTCTTTGGGTATTGAATGGAATCAAGTCTTAATCCAAAAGGTATTGGTTTCTCATTCTCCTTTATGTTCCTTTGCAATTGATTGAAGCAAGTCTTATTCCTTAAGGAATTGGTTTCTCATTCTTCTTTAAGTTCTTTGGGTATTGAATGGAATCAAGTCTTAATCCAAAAGGTATTGGTTTCTCATTCTCCTTTATGTTCCTTTTGCAATTGATTGGAAGCAAGTCTTATTCCTTAAGGAATTGGTTTCTCATTCTTCTTTAAGTTCTGTTGGGTATTGGATGGAATCAAGTCTTAATCCAAAAGGTATTGGTTTCTCATTCTCTTTATGTTCCTTTTGCAATTGATTGGAAGCAAGTCTTATTCCTTAAGGAATTGGTTTCTCATTCTTCTTTAAGTTCCTTTGGGTATTGAATGGAATCAAGTCTTAATCCAAAAGGTATTGGTTTCTCATTCTCCTTTATGTTCCTTTTGCAATTGATTGAAGCAAGTCTTATTCCTTAAGGAATTGGTTTCTCATTCTTCTTTAAGTTCTTTGGGTATTGAATGGAATCAAGTCTTAATCCAAAAGGTATTGGTTTCTCATTCTCCTTTATGTTCCTTTTGCAATTGATTGGAAGCAAGTCTTATTCCTTAAGGAATTGGTTTTTCATTCTTCTTTAAGTTCTTTGGGTATTGAATGGAATCAAGTCTTAATCCAAAAGGTATTGGTTTCTCATTCTCCTTTATGTTCCTTTTGCAATTGATTGAAGCAAGTCTTATTCCTTAAGGAATTGGTTTCTCATTCTTCTTTAAGTTCGTTTGGGTATTGAATGGAATCAAGTCTTAATCCAAAAGGTATTGGTTTCACATTCTCCTTTATGTTCCTTTTGCAATTGATTGGAAGCAAGTCTTATTCCTTAAGGAATTGGTTTCTCATTCTTCTTTAAGTTCCTTTGGGTATTGAATGGGATCAAGTCTTAATCCAAAAGGTATTGGTTTCTCATTCTCCGTTATGTTCCTTTTGCAATTGATTGAAAGCAAGTCTTATTCTTTAAGGAATTGGTTTCCCATTCTTCTTTAAGTTCTTTTGGGCGTTGAATAGAATCAAGTCTTAATCCAAAAGGTATTGGTTTCTCATTCTCCGTTATGTTCCTTTTGCAATTGATTGGAAGCAAGTCTTATTCCTTAAGGAATTGGTTTCCCATTCTTCTTTAAGTTCTTTTGGGTATTGAATGGAATCAAGTCTTAATTCAAAAGGTATTGGTTTCTCATTCTCCTTTATGTTCCTTTTGCATTTGATTGGAAAGAAGTCTTATTCCTTAAGGAATTGGTTTCTCATTCTTCTTTAAGTTCTTGTGGGTATTGAATGGAATCTCGTCTTAATCCTAAAGGTATTGGTTTCTCATTCTCCTTTATGTTCCTTTTGCAATTGATTGAAAGCAAGTCTTATTCCTTAAGGAATTGGTTTCCCATTCTTCTTTAAGTTCTTTTGGGTATTGAATGGAATCAAGTCTTAATCCAAAAGGTATTGGTTTCTCATTCTGCTTTATGTTCCTTTTGCAATTGTTTGGAAGCAAGTCTTATTCCAGAAGGAATTGGTTTCTCATTCTTCTTTAAGTTCTTGTGGGTATTGAATGGAATCTAGTCTTAATCCAAAAGGTATTGGTTTCTCATTCTCCTTTATGTTCCTTTTGCAATTGATTGGAAGCAAGTCTTATTATTCCTTAAGGAATTGGTTTCCCATTCTTCTTTAAGTTCTTTTGGGTATTGAATGGAATCAAGTCTTAATCCAAAAGGTATTGGTTTCTCATTCTCCTTTATGTTCCTTTTGCAGTTGATTGGAAGCAAGTCTTATTCCTTAAGGAATTGGTTTCTCATTCTTCTTTAAGTTCTTTTGGGTATTGAATGGAATCAAGTCTTAATCCAAAAGGTATTGGTTTCTCATTCTCCTTTATGTTCCTTTTGCAATTGATTCGAAGCAAGTCTTATTCCTTAAGGAATTGGTTTCTCATTCTTCTTTAAGTTCTTTTGGGTATTGAATGGAATCAAGTCTTAATCCAAAAGGTATTGGTTTCTCATTCTCCTTTATGTTCCTTTTGCAATTGATTGAAGCAAGTCTTATTCCTTAAGGAATTGGTTTCTCATTCTTCTTTAAGTTGTTTGGGTATTGAGTGGAATCAAGTCTTAATCCAAAAGGTATTGGTTTCTCATTCTCCTTTATGTTCCATTTGCAATTGATTGAAGCAAGTCTTATTCCTTAAGGAATTGGGTTGTCATTCTTCTTTAAGTTCTCTTGGGTATTGAATGGAATCAAGTCTTAATCCAAAAGGTATTGGTTTCTCATTCTCCTTTATGTTCCTTTTGCAATTGATTCGAAGCAAGTCTTATTCCTTAAGGAATTGGTTTCTCATTCTTCTTTAAGTTCTTTTGGGTATTGAATGGAATCTAGTCTTAATCCAAAAGGTATTGGTTTCTCATTCTCCTTTATGTTCCTTTTGCAATTGATTGGAAGCAAGTCTTATTCCTTAAGGAATAGGTTTCTCATTCTTCTTTTGGTTCTTTTGACCATTGAATGGAATCAAGTCTTAATCCAAAAGGTATTGGTTTCTCATTCTCCTTTATGTTCCTTTTGCAGTTGATTGGAAGCAAGTCTTATTCCTTAAGGAATTGGTTTCCCATTCTTCTTTAAGTTCTTTTGGGTATTGAATGGAATCAAGTCTTAATCCAAAAGGTATTGGTTTCTCATTCTCCTTTATGTTCCTTTTGCAATTGATTGAAGCAAGTCTTATTCCTTAAGGAATTGGTCTCTCATTCTTCTTTAAGTTTATTGGGTATTGAATGGAATCAAGTCTTAATCCAAAAGGTATTGGTTTCTCATTCTCCTTTATGTTCCTTTTGCAATTGATTGGAAGCAAGTCTTATTCCTTAAGGAATTGGTTTCTCATTCTTCTTTAAGTTCTTTTGGTATTGAATGGAATCAAGTCTTAATCCAAAAGGTATTGGTTTCTCATTCTCCTTTATGTTCCTTTTGCAATTGATTGGAAGCAAGTCTTATTCCTTAAGGAATTGGTTTCTCATTCTTCTTTAAGTTCTTTGGGCATTGAATGGAATCAAGTCTTAATCCAAAAGGTATTGGTTTCTCATTCTCCTTTATGTTCCTTTTGCAATTGATTGAAGCAAGTCTTATTCCTTAAGGAATTGGTTTCTCATTCTTCTTTAAGTTCTTTGGGTATTGAATGGAATCAAGTCTTAATCCAAAAGGTATTGGTTTCTCATTCTCCTTTATGTTCCTTTTGCAATTGATTGGAAGCAAGTCTTATTCCTTAAGGAATTGGTTTCTCATTCTTCTTTAAGTTCTTTGGTTATTGAATGGAATCAAGTCTTAATCCAAAAGGTATTGGTTTCTCATTCTCCTTTATGTTCCTTTTGCAATTGATTGGAAGCAAGTCTTATTCCTTAAGGAATTGGTTTCTCATTCTTCTTTAAGTTCTTTTGGGTATTGAATGGAATCAAGTCTTAATCCAAAAGGTATTGGTTTCTCATTCTCCTTTATGTTCCTTTGCAATTGATTGGAAGCAAGTCTTATTCCTTAAGGAATTGGTTTCCCATTCTTCTTTAAGTTCGTTTGGTTATTGAATGGAATCAAGTCTTAATCCAAAAGGTATTGGTTTCTCATTCTCCTTTATGTTCCTTTTGCAATTGATTGGAAGCAAGTCTTATTCCTTAAGGAATTGGTTTCTCATTCTTCTTTAAGTTCTCTTGGGTATTGAATGGAATCAAGTCTTAATCCAAAAGGTATTGGTTTCTCATTCTCCTTTATGTTCCTTTTACAATTGATTGGAAGCAAGTCTTATTCCTTAAGGAATTGGTTTCCCATTCTTCCTTAAGTTCTTTTGGGTATTGAATGGAATCAAGTCTTAATCCAAAAGGTATTGGTTTCTCATTCTCCTTTATGTTCCTTTTGAAATTGATTGGAAGCAAGTCTTATTGCTTAAGGAATTGGTTTCCTATTCTTCTTTAAGTTCGTTTGGTTATTGAATGGAATCAAGTCTTAATCCAAAAGGTATTGGTTTCTCATTCTCCTTTATGTTCCTTTTGCAATTGATTGGAAGCAAGTCTTATTCCTTAAGGAATTGGTTTCTCATTCTTCTTTAAGTTCCTTTGGGTATTGAATGGAATCAAGTCTTAATCCAAAAGGTATTGGTTTCTCATTCTCCTTTATGTTCCTTTTGAAATTGATTGGAAGCAAGTCTTATTCCTTAAGGAATTGGTTTCCCATTCTTCTTTAAGTTCGTTTGGTTATTGAATGGAATCAAGTCTTAATCCAAAAGGTATTAGTTTCTCATTCTCCTTTATGTTCCTTTTGCAATTGATTGGAAGCAAGTCTTATTCCTTAAGGAATTGGTTTCTCATTCTTCTTTAAGTTCTTTTGGGTATTGAATGGAATCAAGTCTTAATCCAAAAGGTATTGGTTTCTCATTCTCCTTTATGTTCCTTTTGCAATTGATTGGAAACAAGTCTTATTCCTTAAGGAATTGGTTTCTCATTCTTCTTTAAGTTCGTTTGGGTATTGAATGGAATCAAGTCTTAATCCAAAAGGTATTGGTTTCTCATTCTCCTTTATGTTCCTTTTGCAATTGATTGGAAACAAGTCTTATTCCTTAAGGAATTGGTTTCACATTCTTCTTTAAGTTCTTTTGGGTATTTAATGGAATCAAGTCTTAATCCAAAAGGTATTGGTTTCTCATTCTCCTTTATGTTCCTTTTGCAATTGATTCGAAGCAAGTCTTATTCCTTAAGGAATTGGTTTCTCATTCTTCTTTAAGTTCTTTGGGTATTGAATGGAATCAAGTCTTAATCCAAAAGGTATTGGTTTCTCATTCTCCTTTATGTTCCTTTTGCAATTGATTGAAGCAAGTCTTATTCCTTAAGGAATTGGTTTCATTCTTCTTTAAGTTCTTTTGGGTATTGAATGGAATCAAGTCTTAAACCAAAAGGTATTGGTTTCTCATTCTCCTTTATGTTCCATTTGCAATTGATTGGAAGCAAGTCTTATTCCTTAAGGAATTGGTTTCTCATTCTTCTTTAAGTTCTTTGGGTATTGAATGGAATCAAGTCTTAATCCAAAAGGTATTGGTTTCTCATTCTCCTTTATGTTCCTTTTGCAATTGATTGAAGCAAGTCTTATTCCTTAAGGAATTGGTTTCTCATTCTTCTTTAAGTTCTTTGGGTATTGAATGGAATCAAGTCTTAATCCAAAAGGTATTGGTTTCTCATTCTCCTTTATGTTCCTTTTGCAATTGATTGAAGCAAGTCTTATTCCTTAAGGAATTGGTTTCTCATTCTTCTTTAAGTTCTTTTTGGTATTGAATGGAATCTAGTCTTAATCCAAAAGGTATTGGTTTCTCATTCTCCTTTATGTTCCTTTTGCAATTGATTGGAAGCAAGTCTTATTCCTTAAGGAATTGGTTTCTCATTCTTCTTTAAGTTCTTTGGGTATTGAATGGAATCAAGTCTTAATCCAAAAGGTATTGGTTTCTCATTCTCCTTTATGTTCCTTTTGCAATTGATTGAAGCAAGTCTTATTCCTTAAGGAATTGGTTTCTCATTCTTCTTTAAGTTCTTTGGGTATTGAATGGAATCAAGTCTTAATCCAAAAGGTATTGGTTTCTCATTCTCCTTTATGTTCCTTTTGCAATTGATTGAAGCAAGTCTTATTCCTTAAGGAATTGGTTTCTCATTCTTCTTTAAGTTCTTTGGGTATTGAATGGAATCAAGTCTTAATCCAAAAGGTATTGGTTTCTCATTCTCCTTTATGTTCCTTTTGCAATTGATTGAAGCAAGTCTTATTCCTTAAGGAATTGGTTTCTCATTCTTCTTTAAGTTCTTTGGGTATTGAATGGAATCAAGTCTTAATCCAAAAGGTATTGGTTTCTCATTCTCCTTTATGTTCCTTTTGCAATTGATTGAAGCAAGTCTTATTCCTTAAGGAATTGGTTTCTCATTCTTCTTAAGTTCTTTGGGTATTGAATGGAATCTAGTCTTAATCCAAAAGGTATTGGTTTCTCATTCTCCTTTATGTTCCTTTTGCAATTGATTGGAAGCAAGTCTTATTCCTTAAGGAATTGGTTTCTCATTCTTCTTTAAGTTCTTTGGGTATTGAATGGAATCAAGTCTTAATCCAAAAGGTATTGGTTTCTCATTCTCCTTTATGTTCCTTTTGCAATTGATTGGAAGCAAGTCTTTTTCCTTAAGCAATAGGTTTCTCAATCTTCTTTAAGTTCTTTGGGTATTGAATGGAATCAAGTCTTAATCCAAAAGGTATTGGTTTATCATTCTCCTTTATGTTCCTTTTGCAATTGATTGGAAGCAAGTCTTATTCCTTAAGGAATTGGTTTCTCATTCTTCTTTAAGTTCTTTTGGGTATTGAATGGAATCAAGTCTTAATCCAAAAGGTATTGGTTTCTCATTCTCCTTTATGTTCCTTTGCAATTGATTGAAGCAAGTCTTATTCCTTAAGGAATTGGTTTCTCATTCTTCTTTAAGTTCTTTTGGGTATTGAATGGAATCAAGTCTTAATCCAAAAGGTATTGGTTTCTCATTCTCCTTTATGTTCCTTTTGCAATTGAAATCAAGTCTTATTCCTTAAGGAATTGGTTTCTCATTCTTCTTTAAGTTCTTTGGGTATTGAATGGAATCAAGTCTTAATCCAAAAGGTATTGGTTTCTCATTCTCCTTTATGTTCCTTTTGCAATTGATTGAAGCAAGTCTTATTCCTTAAGGAATTGGTTTCTCATTCTTCTTTAAGTTCTTTGGGTATTGAATGGAATCAAGTCTTAATCCAAAAGGTATTGGTTTCTCATTCTCCTTTATGTTCCTTTTGCAATTGATTGAAGCAAGTCTTATTCCTTAAGGAATTGGTTTCTCATTCTTCTTTAAGTTCTTTGGGTATTGAATGGAATCAAGTCTTAATCCAAAAGGTATTGGTTTCTCATTCTCCTTTATGTTCCTTTGACTTTGATTTGAAGCAAGACTTAATCCTTAAGGAATTGGTTTCTCATTCTTCTTTAAGTTCTTTGGGTATTGAATGGAATCAAGTCTTAATCCAAAAGGTATTGGTTTCTCATTCTCCTTTATGTTCCTTTTGCAATTGATTGGAAGCAAGTCTTATGCCTTAAGGAATTGGTTTCACATTCTTCTATAAGTTCTTTGGGTATTGAATGGAATCAAGTCTTAATCCAAAAGGTATTGGTTTCTCATTCTCCTTTATGTTCCTTTTGCAATTGATTGAAGCAAGTCTTATTCCTTAAGGAATTGGTTTCTCATTCTTCTTTAAGATCTTTTGGGTATTGAATGGAATCAAGTCTTAATCCAAAAGGTATTGGTTTCTCATTCTCCTTTATGTTCCTTTTTGCAATTGATTGAAGCAAGTCTTATTCCTTAAGGAATTGGTTTCTCATTCTTCTTTAAGTTCTTTGGGTATTGAATGGAATCAAGTCTTAATCCAAAAGGTATTGGTTTCTCATTCTCCTTTATGTTCCTTTTGCAATTGATTGAAGCAAGTCTTATTCCTTAAGGAATTGGTTTCTCATTCTTCTTTAAGTTCTTTGGGTATTGAATGGAATCAAGTCTTAATCCAAAAGGTATTGGTTTCTCATTCTCCTTTATGTTCCTTTTGCAATTGATTGAAGCAAGTCTTATTCCTTAAGGAATTGGTTTCTCATTCTTCTTTAAGTTCTTTGGGTATTGAATGGAATCAAGTCTTAATCCAAAAGGTATTGGTTTCTCATTCTCCTTTATGTTCCTTTTGCAATTGATTGAAGCAAGTCTTATTCCTTAAGGAATTGGTTTCTCATTCTTCTTTAAGTTCTTTGGGTATTGAATGGAATCAAGTCTTAATCCAAAAGGTATTGGTTTCTCATTCTCCTTTATGTTCCTTTTGCAATTGATTGGAAGCAAGTCTTATTCCTTAAGGAATTGGTTTCTCATTCTTCTTTAAGTTCTTTTTGGGTATTGAATGGAATCAAGTCTTAATCCAAAAGGTATTGGTTTCTCATTCTCCTTTATGTTCCTTTTGCAATTGATTGGAAGCAAGTCTTATTCCTTAAGGAATTGGTTTCTCATTCTTCTTTAAGTTCTTTTGGGTATTGAATGGAATCAAGTCTTAATCCAAAAGGTATTGGTTTCTCATTCTCCTTTATGTTCCTCTTGCAATTGATTGGAAGCAAGTCTTATTCCTTAAGGAATTGGTTTCTCATTCTTCCTTAAGTTCTTTTTGGTATTGAATGGAATCTAGTCTTAATCCAAAAGGTATTGGTTTCTCATTCTCCTTTATGTTCCTTTTGCAATTGATTGGAAACAAGTCTTATTCTTTAAGGAATTGGTTTCTCATTCTTCTTTAAGTTCTTTTTGGTATTGAATGGAATCAAGTCTTAATCCAAAAGGTATTGGTTTCTCATTCTCCTTTATGTTCCTTTTGCAAAATCAAGTCTTATTCCTTAAGGAATTGGTTTCCCATTCTTCTTTAAGTTCTTTTGGGTATTGAGTGGAATCAAGTCTTAATCCAAAAGGTATTGGTTTCTCATTCTCCTTTATGTTCCTTTTGCAATTGATTGGAAGCAAGTCTTATTCCTTAAGGAATTGGTTTCTCATTCTTCTTTAAGTTCTTTTGGGTATTGAATGGAATCTAGTCTTAATCCAAAAGGTATTGGTTTCTCATTCTCCTTTATGTTCCTTTTGCAATTGATTGGAAGCAAGTCTTATTCCTTAAGGAATTGGTTTCTCATTCTTCTTTAAGTTCTTTTGGGCATTGAATAGAATCAAGTCTTAATCCAAAAGGTATTGGTTTCTCATTCTCCTTTATGTTCCTTTTGCAATTGATTGGAAGCAAGTCTTATTCCTTAAGGAATTGGTTTCCCATTCTTCTTTAAGTTCTTTTGGTATTGAATGGAATCTAGTCTTAATCCAAAAGGTATTGGTTTCTCATTCTCCTTTATGTTCCTTTTGCAATTGATTGAGAGCAAGTCTTATTCCTTAAGGAATTGGTTTCTCATTCTTCTTTAAGTTCTTTTGGGTATTGAATGGAATCAAGTCTTAATCCAAAAGGTATTGGTTTCTCATTCTCCTTTATGTTCCTTTTGCAATTGATTGGAAGCAAGTCTTATTCCTTAAGGAATTGGTTTCTCATTCTTCTTTAAGTTCTTTTGGTATTGATTGGAATCAAGTCTTAATCCAAAAGGTATTGGTTTCTCATTCTCCTTTATGTTCCTTTTGCAATTGATTGAAGCAAGTCTTATTCCTTAAGGAATTGGTTTCTCATTCTTCTTTAAGTTCTTTGGGTATTGAATGGAATCAAGTCTTAATCCAAAAGGTATTGGTTTCTCATTCTCCTTTATGTTCCTTTTGCAATTGATTGGAAGCAAGTCTTATTCCTTAAGGAATTGGTTTCTCATTCTTCTTTAAGTTCTTTGGGTATTGAATGGAATCAAGTCTTAATCCAAAAGGTATTGGTTTCTCATTCTCCTTTATGTTCCTTTTGCAATTGATTGAAGCAAGTCTTATTCCTTAAGGAATTGGTTTCTCATTCTTCTTTAAGTTCTTTGGGTATTGAATGGAATCAAGTCTTAATCCAAAAGGTATTGGTTTCTCATTCTCCTTTATGTTCCTTTTGCAATTGATTGAAGCAAGTCTTATTCCTTAAGGAATTGGTTTCTCATTCTTCTTTAAGTTCTTTGGGTATTGAATGGAATCAAGTCTTAATCCAAAAGGTATTGGTTTCTCATTCTCCTTTATGTTCCTTTTGCAATTGAGTAGAAGCAAGTCTTATTCCTTAAGGAATTGGTTTCTCATTCTTCTTTAAGTTCTATTGGGTATTGAATGGAATCAAGTCTTAATCCAAAAGGTATTGGTTTCTCATTCTCCTTTATGTTCCTTTTGCAAAATCAAGTCTTATTCCTTAAGGAATTGGTTTCATTCTTCTTTAAGTTCTTTTGGGTATTGAATGGAATCAAGTCTTAATCCAAAAGGCATTGGTTTCTCATTCTCCTTTATGTTCCTTTTGCAATTGATTGGAAGCAAGTCTTATTCCTTAAGGAATTGGTTTCTCATTCTTCTTTAAGTTCTTTTGGGTATTGAATGGAATCAAGTCTTAATCCAAAAGGTATTGGTTTCTCATTCTCCTTTATGTTCCTTTTGCAATTGATTGGAAGCAAGTCTTATTCCTTAAGGAATTGGTTTCCCATTCTTTTTTAAGTTCTTTTGGGTATTGAATGGAATCAAGTCTTAATCCAAAAGGTATTGGTTTCTCATTCTCCTTTATGTTCCTTTTGCAATTGATTGAAGCAAGTCTTATTCCTTAAGGAATTGGTTTCTCATTCTTCTTTAAGTTCTTTTGGGTATTGAATGGAATCAAGTCTTAATCCAAAAGGTATTGGTTTCTCATTCTCCTTTATGTTCCTTTTGCAATTGATTGAAGCAAGTCTTATTCCTTAAGGAATTGGTTTCTCATTCTTCTTTAAGTTCTTTGGGTATTGAATGGAATCAAGTCTTAATCCAAAAGGTATTGGTTTCTCATTCTCCTTTATGTTCCTTTGCAATTGATTGGAAACAAGTCTTATTCCTTAAGGAATTGGTTTCTCATTCTTCTTTAAGTTCTTTTGGGTATTGAATGGAATCTAGTCTTAATCCAAAAGGTATTGGTTTCTCATTCTCCTTTATGTTCCTTTTGCAATTGATTGGAAGCAAGTCTTATTCCTTAAGGAATTGGTTTCTCATTCTTCTTTAAGTTCCTTTGGGTATTGAATGGAATCAAGTCTTAATCCAAATGGTATTGGTTTCTCATTCTCCTTTTTGTTGCTTTGCAATTGATTGAAGCAAGTCTTATTCCTTAAGGAATTGGTTTCTCATTCTTCTTTAAGTTCTTTGGGTATTGAATGGAATCAAGTCTTAATCCAAAAGATATTGGTTTCTCATTCTCCTTTATGTTCCTTTCCAATTGATTGGAAGCAAGTCTTATTATTCCTTAAGGAATTGGTTTCTCATTCTTCTTTAAGTTCTTTGGGTATTGAATGGAATCAAGTCTTAATCCAAAAGGTATTGGTTTCTCATTCTCCTTTATGTTCCTTTGCAATTGATTGGAAGCAAGTCTTATTCCTTAAGGAATTGGTTTCTCATTCTTCTTTAAGTTCTTTGGGTATTGAATGGAATCAAGTCTTAATCCAAAAGGTATTGGTTTCTCATTCTCCTTTATGTTCCTTTTGCAATTGATTGAAGCAAGTCTTATTCCTTAAGGAATTGGTTTCTCATTCTTCTTTAAGTTCTTTGGGTATTGAATGGAATCAAGTCTTAATCCAAAAGGTATTGGTTTCTCATTCTCCTTTATGTTCCTTTTGCAATTGATTGAAGCAAGTCTTATTCCTTAAGGAATTGGTTTCTCATTCTTCTTAAGTTCTTTAGGTATTGAATGGAATCAAGTCTTAATCCAAAAGGTATTGGTTTCTCATTCTCCTTTATGTTCCTTTTGCAATTGATTGGAAGCAAGTCTTATTCCTTAAGGAATTGGTTTCTCATTCTTCTTTAAGTTCTATTTGGTATTGATTGGAATCTAGTCTTAATCCAAAAGGTATTGGTTTCTCATTCTCCTTTATGTTCCTTTTGCAATTGATTGAAGCAAGTCTTATTCCTTAAGGAATTGGTTTCTCATTCTTCTTTAAGTTCTTTGGGTATTGAATGGAATCAAGTCTTAATCCAAAAGGTATTGGTTTCTCATTCTCCTTTATGTTCCTTTGCAATTGATTGAAGCAAGTCTTATTCCTTAAGGAATTGGTTTCTCATTCTTCTTTAAGTTCTTTTGGGTATTGAATGGAATCTAGTCTTAATCCAAAAGGTATTGGTTTCTCATTCTCCTTTATGTTCCTTTTGCAATTGAAATCAAGTCTTATTCCTTAAGGAATTGGTTTCTCATTCTTCTTTAAGTTCTTTTGGTATTGAATGGAATCAAGTCTTAATCCAAAAGGTATTGGTTTCTCATTCTCCTTTATGTTCCTTTTGCAATTGATTGGAAGCAAGTCTTATTCCTTAAGGAATTGGTTTCTCATTCTTCTTTAATTTCTTTGGGTATTGAATGGAATCAAGTCTTAATCCAAAAGGTATTGGTTTCTCATTCTCCTTTATGTTCCTTTTGCAATTGATTGAAGCAAGTCTTATTCCTTAAGGAATTGGTTTCTCATTCTTCTTTAAGTTCTTTGGGTATTGAATGGAATCAAGTCTTAATCCAAAAGGTATTGGTTTCTCATTCTCCTTTATGTTCCTTTTGCAATTGATTGGAAGCAAGTCTTATTCCTTAAGGAATTGGTTTCTCATTCTTCTTTAAGTTCTTTGGGTATTGAATGGAATCAAGTCTTAATCCAAAAGGTATTGGTTTCTCATTCTCCTTTATGTTCCTTTGCAATTGATTGGAAGCAAGTCTTATTCCTTAAGGAATTGGTTTCTCATTCTTCTTTAAGTTCTTTGGGTATTGAATAGAATCAAGTCTTAATCCAAAAGGTATTGGTTTCTCATTCTCCTTTATGTTCCTTTTGCAATTGATTGAAGCAAGTCTTATTCCTTAAGGAATTGGTTTCTCATTCTTCTTTAAGTTCTTTGGGTATTGAATGGAATCAAGTCTTAATCCAAAAGGTATTGGTTTCTCATTCTCCTTTATGTTCCTTTTGCAATTGATTGAAGCAAGTCTTATTCCTTAAGGAATTGGTTTCTCATTCTTCTTTAAGTTCTTTTGGGCATTGAATGGAATCAAGTCTTAATCCAAAAGGAATTGGGTTCTCATTCTCGTTTATGTTCCTTTTGCAATTCGTTCGAAGGTAGTCTTATTGCTTAAGGAATTTGTTTCTCATTCTTCTTTAAGTTCTTTTTGGAATTGAATGGAATCAAGTCTTAATCCAAAAGGTATTGGTTTCTCATTCTGCTTTATGTTCCTTTTGCAATTGATTGGAAGCAAGTCTTATTCCTTAAGGAATTGGTTTCTCATTCTTCTTTAAGTTCTTTTGGGTATTGAGTGGAATCAAGTCTTAATCCAGAAGGTATTGGTTTCTCATTCTCCTTTATGTTCCTTTTGCAATTGATTGAAGCAAGTCTTATTCCTTAAGGAATTGGTTTCTCATTCTTCTTTAAGTTCTTTGGGTATTGAATGGAATCAAGTCTTAATCCAAAAGGTATTGGTTTCTCATTCTGCTTTATGTTGCTTTTGCATTTAATTGAAAGCAAGTTTTATTCCTTAAGGAATTGCTTTCTCATTCTTCTTTAAGTTCTTTGGGTATTGAATGGAATCTAGTCTTAATCCAAAAGGTATTGGTTTCTCATTCTCCTTTATGTTCCTTTTGCAATTGATTGGAAGCAAGTCTTATTCCTTAAGGAATTGGTTTCTCATTCTTCTTTAAGTTCTTTTGGGTATTGAATGGAATCAAGTCTTAATCCAAAAGGTATTGGTTTCTCATTCTCCTTTATGTTCCTTTTGCAATTGATTGGAAGCAAGTCTTATTCCTTAAGGAATTGGTTTCTCATTCTTCTTTAAGTTCTATTTGGTATTGAATGGAATCTAGTCTTAATCCAAAAGGTATTGGTTTCTCATTCTCCTTTATGTTCCTTTTGCAATTGATTGAAGCAAGTCTTATTCCTTAAGGAATTGGTTTCTCATTCTTCTTTAAGTTCTTTTGGGTATTGAATGGAATCAAGTCTTAATCCAAAAGGTATTGGTTTCTCATTCTCCTTTATGTTCCTTTTGCAAAATCAAGTCTTATTCCTTAAGGAATTGGTTTCCCATTCTTCTTTAAGTTCTTCTGGGTATTGAATGGAATCAAGTCTTAATCCAAAAGGTATTGGTTTCTCATTCTCCTTTATGTTCCTTTTGCAATTGATTGAAGCAAGTCTTATTCCTTAAGGAATTGGTTTTCATTCTTCTTTAAGTTCTTTTGGGTATTGAATGGAATCAAGTCTTAATCCAAAAGGTATTGGTTTCTCATTCTCCTTTATGTTCCTTTTGCATTTGATTGGAAACAAGTCTTATTCCTTAAGGAATTGGTTTCTCATTCTTCTTTAAGTTCTTGTGGGTATTGAATGGAATCTAGTCTTAATCCAAAAGGTATTGGTTTCTCATTCTCCTTTATGTTCCTTTTGCAATTGATTGGAAGCAAGTCTTATTCCTTAAGGAATTGGTTTCTCATTCTTCTTTAAGTTCTTTTGGGTATTGAATGGAAATCTAGTCTTAATCCAAAAGGTATTGGTTTCTCATTCTTCTTTATGTTCCTTTTGCAATTGATTTGAAGCAAGTCTTATTCCTTAAGGAATTGGTTTCTCATTCTTCTTTAAGTTCTTTTGGGCATTGAATAGAATCAAGTCTTAATCCAAAAGGTATTGGTTTCTCATTCTCCTTTATGTTCCTTTTGCAATTGATTGGAAGCAAGTCTTATTCCTTAAGGAATTGGTTTCTCATTCTTCTTTAAGTTCTTTTGGGTATTGAATGGAATCAAGTCTTAATCCAAAAGGTATTGGTTTCTCATTCTCCTTTATGTTCCTTTGCAATTGATTGAAGCAAGTCTTATTCCTTAAGGAATTGGTTTCTCATTCTTCTTTAAGTTCTTTGGGCATTGAATGGAATCAAGTCTTAATCCAAAAGGTATTGGTTTCTCATTCTCCTTTATGTTCCTTTGCAATTGATTGAAGCAAGTCTTATTCCTTAAGGAATTGGTTTCTCATTCTTCTTTAAGTTCTTTGGGTATTGAATGGAATCAAGTCTTAATCCAAAAGGTATTGGTTTCTCATTCTCCTTTATGTTCCTTTTGCAATTGATTGAAGCAAG
>CM062516.1:31456572-31504359 GCA_031439585.1 Pterocarpus macrocarpus | reverse complement strand
TTGCAATTGATTGGAAGCAAGTCTTATTCCTTAAGGAATTGGTTTCCCATTCTTCTTTAAGTTCTTTTGGGTATTGAATGGAATCAAGTCTTAATCCAAAAGGTATTGGTTTCTCATTCTCCTTTATGTTCCTTTTGCAATTGATTGGAAGCAAGTCTTATTCCTTAAGGAATTGGTTTCTCATTCTTCTTTAAGTTCTTTTGGGTATTGATTGAATGCAAGTCTTAATCCAAAAGGTATTGGTTTCTCATTCTCCTTTATGTTCCTTTTGCAATTGATTGGAAGCAAGACTTATTATTCCTTAAGGAATTGGTTTCTCATTCTTCTTTAAGTTCTTTTGGGTATTGAATGGAATCAAGTCTTAATCCAAAAGGTATTGGTTTCTCATTCTCCTTTATGTTCCTTTTGCAATTGATTGGAAGCAAGTCTTATTCCTTAAGGAATTGGTTTCTCATTCTTCTTTAAGTTCTTTTGGGCATTGAATAGAATCAAGTCTTAATCCAAAAGGTATTGGTTTCTCATTCTCCTTTATGTTCCTTTGCAATTGATTGGAAGCAAGTCTTATTCCTTAAGGAATTGGTTTCTCATTCTTCTTTAAGTTCTTTTGGGTATTGAATGGAATCAAGTCTTAATCCAAAAGGAATTGGTTTCTCATTCTTCTTTAAGTTCTTTTGGGCAATGAATGGAATCAAGTCTTAATCCAAAAGGTATTGGTTTCTCATTCTCCTTTATGTTCCTTTTGCAATTGATTGGAAGCAAGTCTTATTCCTTAAGGAATTGGTTTCTCATTCTTCTTTAAGTTCTTTTGGGTATTGAATGGAATCAAGTCTTAATCCAAAGGGTATTGGTTTCTCATTCTCCTTTATGTTCCTTTTGCAATTGATTGGAAGCAAGTCTTATTATTCCTTAAGGAATTGCTTTCTCATTCTTCTTTAAGTTCTTTTGGGTATTGAATGGAATCAAGTCTTAATCCAAAAGGTATTGGTTTCTCATTCTCCTTTATGTTCCTTTTGCAATTGATTGGAAGCAAGTCTTATTCCTTAAGGAATTGGTTTCCCATTCTTCTTTAAGTTCTTTTTGGTATTGAATGGAAATCTAGTCTTAATCCAAAAGGTATTGGTTTCTCATTCTCCTTTATGTTCCTTTTGCAATAGATTGGAAGCAAGTCTTATTCCATAAGGAATTGGTTTCTCATTCTTCTTTAAGTTCTTTTGGGTATTGAATGGAATCAAGTCTTAATCCAAAAGGTATTGGTTTCTCATTCTCCTTTATGTTCCTTTTTGCAATTGATTGGAAGCAAGTCTTATTCCTTAAGGAATTGGTTTCTCATTCTTCTTTAAGTTCTTTTGGGTATTGAATGGAATCAAGTCTTAATCCAAAAGGTATTGGTTTCTCATTCTCCTTTATGTTCCTTTTGCAATTGATTGGAAGCAAGTCTTATTATTCCTTAAGGAATTGGTTTCTCATTCTTCTTTAAGTTCTTTTGGGCATTGAATAGAATCAAGTCTTAATCCAAAAGGTATTGGTTTCTCATTCTCCTTTATGTTCCTTTTGCAATTGATTGGAAGCAAGTCTTATTCCTTAAGGAATTGGTTTCTCATTCTTCTTTAAGTTCTTTTGGGTATTGAATGGAATCAAGTCTTAATCCAAAAGGTATTGGTTTCTCATTCTCCTTTATGTTCCTTTTGCAATTGATTGGAAGCAAGTCTTATTATTCCTTAAGGAATTGCTTTCTCATTCTTCTTTAAGTTCTTTTTGGGTATTGAATGGAATCAAGTCTTAATCCAAAAGGTATTGGTTTCTCATTCTCCTTTATGTTCCTTTTGCAATTGATTGGAAGCAAGTCTTATTATTCCTTAAGGAATTGCTTTCTCATTCTTCTTTAAGTTCTTTTGGGTATTGAATAGAATCAAGTCTTAATCCAAAAGGTATTGGTTTCTCATTCTCCTTTATGTTCCTTTTGCAATTGATTGGAAACAAGTCTTATTCCTTAAGGAATTGGTTTCTCATTCTTCTTTAAGTTCTTTTTGGTATTGAATGGAATCTAGTCTTAATCCAAAAGGTATTGGTTTCTCATTCTCCTTTATGTTCCTTTTGCAATTGATTGGAAGCAAGTCTTATTCCTTAAGCAATTGGTTTCTCATTCTTCTTTAAGTTCTTTTTGGTATTGAATGGAAATCTAGTCTTAATCCAAAAGGTATTGGTTTCTCATTCTCCTTTATGTTCCTTTTGCAATTGATTGGAGCAAGTCGTATTATTCCTTAAGGAATTGGTTTCTCATTCTTCTTTAAGTTCTTTTGGGCATTGAATAGAATCAAGTCTTAATCCAAACGGAATTGGTTTCTCATTCTCCTTTATGTTCCTTTTGCAATTGATTGGAAGCAAGTCTTATTCCTTAAGGAATTGGTTTCTCATTCTTCTTTAAGTTCTTTTGGGTATTGAATGGAATCAAGTCTTAATCCAAAAGGAATTGGTTGCTCATTTTCCTTTCTGTTCCTTTTGCAATTGATTGGAAGCAAGTCTTATTATTCCTTAAGGAATTGGTTTCTCATTCTTCTTTAAGTTCTTTTGGGTATTGAATGGAATCAAGTCTTAATCCAAAAGGTATTGGTTTCTCATTCTCCTTTATGTTCCTTTTGCAATTGATTGGAAGCAAGTCTTATTCCTTAAGGAATTGGTTTCTCATTCTTCTTTAAGTTCTTTTGGGTATTGAATGGAATCAAGTCTTAATCCAAAAGGAATTGGTTTCTCATTCTCCTTTATGTTCCTCTTGCAATTGATTGGAAGCAAGTGTTATTCCTTAAAGAATTGGCTTCTCATTCTTCTTTAAGTTCTTTTGGGTATTGAATGGAATCAAGTCTTAATCCAAAAGGTATTGGTTTCTCATTCTCCTTAATGTTCCTTTTGCATTTGATTTGAAGCAAGTCTTAATTCCTTAAGGAATTGGTTTCTCATTCTTCTTTAAGTTCTTTTGGTATTGAATGGAATCAAGTCTTAATCCAAAAGGAATTGGTTTCTCATTCTCCTTTATGTTCCTTTTGCAATTGATTGGAAACAAGTCTTATTCCTTAAGGAATTGGTTTCTCATTCTTCTTTAAGTTCTTTTGGGTATTGAATGGAATCAAGTCTTAATCCAAAAGGTATTGGTTTCTCATTCTCCTTTATGTTCCTTTTGCAATTGATTGGAAGCAAATCTTATTCCTTAAGGAATTGGTTTCTCATTCTTCTTTAAGTTCTTTTGGGCAATGATTGGAATCAAGTCTTATTCCAAATGGAATTGGTTTCTCATTCTTCTTTAAGTTCTTTTGGGTATTGAATGGAATCTAGTCTTAATCCAAAAGGTATTGGTTTCTCATTCTCCTCTATGTTCCTTTTGCAATTGATTGGATGCAAGTCTTATTCCTTAAGGAATTGGTTTCTCATTCTTCTTTAAGTTCCTTTAGCAATTGATTGGAAGCAAGTCTTATTCCTTAAGGAATTGGTTTCTCATTCTTCTTTAAGTTCTTTTGGGTATTGAATGGGATCAAGTCTTAATCCAAAAGGAATTGGTTGCTCATTTTCCGTTATGTTCCTTGTGCAATTGATTGGAATCAAGTCTTTATCCTTAAGGAATTGGTTTCTCATTCTTCTTTAAGTTCTTTTGGGCATTGAATAGAATCAAGTCTTAATCCAAAAGGAATTGGTTTCTCATTCTCCTTTATGTTCCTCTTGCAATTGATTGGAAGCAAGTCTTATTCCTTAAGGAATTGGTTTCTCATTCTTCTTTAAGTTCTTTTGGGTATTGAATGGAATCAAGTCTTAATCCAGAAGATATTGGTTTCTCATTCTCCTTTATGTTCCTTTTGCAATTGATTGGAAGCAAGTCTTATTCCTTAAGGAATTGGTTTCTCATTCTTCTTTAAGTTCTTTTGGCCATTGATTGAAATCAAGTCTTAATCCGTAATGAATTGGTTTCTCTTTGTCCTTTAAGTTCTTTTGGCCATTGAATGGAATCAAGTCTTAATCCAAAAGGAATTGGTTTCTCATTCTCCTTTACGTTCCTTTTGCAATTGATTGGAATCAAGTCTTAATCCTTAAGGAATTGGTTTCTCATTCTTCTTTAAGTTCTTTTGGGTAGTGAATGGAATCAAGTCTTATTCCAAAAGGAATTGGTTTCTCATTCTTCTTTAAGTTCTTTTGGCCATTGATTGGAATCAAGTCTTATTCCCTAAGGAATTGGTTTCTCATTTATGTTCCTTTTGCATTTGATTGGAAGCAAGTCTTATTCCTTAAGGAATTGGTTTCTCATTCTTCTTTAAGTTCTTTTGGCCATTGATTGGAATCAAGTCTTATTCCAAAAGGAATTGGTTTCTCATTCTCCTTTATGTTCCTTTTGCATTTGATTGGAAGCAAGTCTTAATCCTTGATGAATTGGTTTCTCATTCTTCTTTAAGTTCTTTTGGGTATTGAATGGAATCAAGTCTTAATCCAAAAGGAATTGGTTTCTCATTCTCCTTTATGTTCCTTTTGCAATTGATTGGAAACAAGTCTTATTCCTTAAGGAATTGGTTTCTCATTCTTCTTTAAGTTCTTTTTGGTATTGAATGGAATCTAGTCTTAATCCAAAAGGTATTGGTTTCTCATTCTCCTTTATGTTCCTTTTGCAATTGATTGGAAGCAAGTCTTATTCCTTAAGGAATTGGTTTCTCATTCTTCTTTAAGTTCTTTTGGGCATTGAATAGAATCAAGTCTTAATCCAAAACATATTGGTTTCTCATTCTCCTTTATGTTCCTTTTGCAATTGATTGGAAGCAAGTCTTATTCCTTAAGCAATTGGTTTCCCATTCTTCTTTAAGTTCTTTTGGGCATTGAATAGAATCAAGTCTTAATCCAAAAGGAATTGGTTTCTCATTCTCCTTTATGTTCCATTTGCAATTGATTGGAATCAAGTCTTTATCCTTAAGCAATTAGTTTCTCTTATTTCTTTAAGTTCTTTTGGCTATTTATTGGAATCAAGTCTTAATCCAAATGGAATTGGTTTCTCATTCTCCTTTATGTTCCTTTTGCAATTGATTGGAATCAAGTCTATTAACCTTAAGCAATTGGTCTCTCATTCTTCTTTAACTTCTTTTGGGCATTGAATGGAATCAAATCTTAGTCCAAAAGGAATTGGTTTGTCATTCTTCTTTAAGTTCCTTTTGCAATTGAATGGAATCAAGTCTTAATCTAAAAGGAATTAGTTTCTCATTCTTCTTTAAGTTCTTTTGGCCAACGAATGGAATCAAGTCTTAATCATTAAGGAATTGGTTTCTCTTTCTCCTTTATGTTCCTTTTGCAATTGATTGGAAGCAAGTCTTATTCCTTAAGGAATTGGTTTCTCATTCTTCTTTAAGTTCTTTTGCAATTGATTGGAATCAAGTCTTAATCCAGAAGGAATTGGTTTCTCATTCTCCATTATGTCCCTTTTCTAATTGATTGGAAGCAAGTCTTATTCCTTAAGGAATTGGTTTCTCATTCACCTTTATGTTCTTTTGCAATTGATTGGAAGCAAATCTTATTCCTTAGGGAATTGGTTTCTTATTCTTCTTCAAGTTCTTTCGGGAATTGAATGGAATCAAGTCTTCATCCAAAAGGAATTGGTTTCTCATTCTCCTTTATGTGCCTTTAGCAATTGATTGGAAGCAAGTCTTAACCTTTAAGGAATTAGTTTCTCATTCTTCTTCAAGTTCTTTTGGGCATTGAAGGGAATCAAGGCTTAGTCCAAAAGGAATTGGTTACTCATTCGCTTTATGTTCCTTTTGCAATTGATTGGAAGCAAGTCTTATTCCTAAGGAATTGGTTTCTAATTCTTCTTTAAGTTCTTTTGCATTGATTGGAATCAAGTCCTATTCCTTAAAGAATTGGTTTCTCATTCTTCTTTGCGTTCTTTTTACGATTGATTGGAATCAAGTCTTAATCCTTAAGGAATTGGGTTCTCATTCTTCTTTAAGTTCTTTTGCTCATTGATTGGAATCAAGTCTTAATCCAAAGGAATTGGTTTCTCATTCTCCTTTATGTTCCATTTGCAATTGATTGGAATCAAGTCTTTATCCTTAAGCAATTGGTTTCTCATTCTTCTTTAAGTTCTTTTGGGCATTGAATAGAATCAAGTCTTAATCCAAAAGGAATTGGTTTCTCATTCTCCTTTATGTTCCTTTTGCAATTGATTGGAAGCAAGTCTTATTCCTTAAGGAATTGGTTTCTCATTCTTCTTTAAGTTTTTTTGGCATTGAATGGAATCAAGTCTTAATCCAAAAGGAATTGGTTTCTCATTCTCCTTTATGTTCCTTTTGCAATTGATTGGAAGCAAGTCTTAATCCTTAAGGAATTGGTTTCTCATTCTTCTTTAAGTTCTTTTGGGCATTGAATAGAATCAAGTCTTAATCCAAAAGGAATTGGTTTCTCATTCTCCTTTATGTTCCTTTTGCAATTGATTGGAAGCAAGTCTTATTCCTTAAGGAATTGGTTTCTCTTTGTCTTTTATGTCTTTTGCCATTGATTGGAAGCATGTTATAATCCTTAAGGAATTGGTTTCTCATTCTTCTTTAGGTTCTTTTGGGCAATTGATTGGAATCAAGTCTTTATCATTAAGCAATTGGTTTCTCTTTCTTCTTTAAGTTCTTTTGGCCAACCAATGGAATCAAGTCTTAATCTAAAGGAATGGTTTCTCATTCTCCTTTATGTTCCATTTGCAATTGATTGGAATCAAGTCTTTGTCCTTTAAGGAATTGGTTTCTCATTCTACTTTAAGTTCTTTTGGCCATTGAATGGAATCAAGTCTTAATCCAAAAGGAATTGGTTTCTCATTCTCCTTTATGTTCCTTTTGCAATTGATTGGAAGCAAGTCTTATTCCTTAAGGAATTGGTTTCTCATTCTTCTTTAAGTTCTTTTTGGTATTGATTGGAATCAAGTCTTAATCCAAAAGGAATTGGTTTCTCATTCTCCTTTATGTTCCTTTTGCAATTGATTGGAAGCAAGTCTTATTCCTTAAGGAATTGGTTTCTCTTTGTTCTTTAAGTTCTTTTGGCCATTAATTGAAAGCAAGTCTTATTCCAAAAGGAATTGGTTTCTCATTCTCCTTTATGTTCCATTTGCAATTGATTGGAATCAAGTCTTATTATTCCTTAAGGAATTGGTTTCTCATTCTTCTTTAAGTTCTTTTGGGCATTGAATAGAATCAAGTCTTAATCCAAAAGGAATTGGTTTCTCATTCTCCTTTATGTTCCTTTTGCAATTGATTGGAAGCAAGTCTTATTCCTTAAGGAATTGGTTTCTCTTTCTTCTTTAAGTTCTTTTGGCCATTGATTGGAATCAAGTCTTAATCCAAAAGGAATTGGTTTCTCATTCTCCTTTATGTTCCTTTTGCAATTGATTGGAAACAAGTCTTATTCCTTAAGGAATTGGTTTCTCATTCTTCTTTAAGTTCTTTTGGGTATTGAATTGAATCTAGTCTTAATCCAAAAGGTATTGGTTTCTCATTCTCCTTTATGTTCCTTTTGCAATTGATTGGAAGCAAGTCTTATTCCTTAAGGAATTGGTTTCTCATTCTTCTTTAAGTTCTTTTGGCCATTGATTGGAATCAAGTCTTATTCCAAAAGGAATTGGTTTCTCATTCTCCTTTATGTTCCTTTTGCAATTGATTGGAAGCAAGTCTTATTCCTTAAGGAATTGGTTTCTCTTTCTTCTTTAAGTTCTTTTGGGCATTGAATAGAATCAAGTCTTAATCCAAAAGGTATTGGTTTCTCTTTCTCCTTTATGTTCCTTTTGCAATTGATTGGAAGCAAGTCTTATTCCTTAAGGAATTGGTTTCTCATTCTTCTTTAAGTTCTTTTGGATATTGAATGGAATCAAGTCTTAATCCAAAAGGAATTGGTTGCTCTTTTTCCTTTATGTTCTTTTTGCAATTGATTGGAAGCAAGTCTTATTCCTTAAGGATTTGGTTTCTCATTCTCCTTTATGTTCCTTTTGCAATTGATTGGAATCAAGTCTTTATCCTTAAGCAATTGGTTTCTCATTCTTCTTTAAGTTCTTTTGGGCATTGAATAGAATCAAGTCTTAATCCAAAAGGTATTGGTTTCTCATTCTCCTTTATGTTCCTTTTGCAATTGATTGGAATCAAGTCTTATTCCTTAAGGAATTGGTTTCTCTTTCTTCTTTAAGTTCTTTTGGGTATTGAATGGAATCAAGCCTTATTCTAAAGGGAATTGGTTTCTCATTCTCTACTATGTTCCTTTTGCAATTGATTGGAAGCAAGTATTGATCCTTAAGCAATTGGTTTCTCTTTCTTCTTTATGTTCTTTTGGTCATTGATTGGAATCTGATATGTCGTTAAACTATCAAATTAAAAACCATTGCTTGGTTTTAAAAAAAATTAGTTTAGTAATGAGCAAAGGGTCGATCCACAAGGAATTGAATTAATTTAATTATTTAGCTAAATTTAGATTCTGATTCTAATAAACTCTAAAAAGATAAAGTAACACAAAATGGGGGGTTTGGTTGTTTCTATAATTCAAACAAAAATTATATGAAAAAAATTACATGAAAATAAAAAAATAAACAAGAGCAAATGATGCTGTTTTGTTGAAATCAATTAAAACTGGTTATGGGATCCCTTTTTCCCACTAAATTATATCATGCAATTAGTTCTCAATTTCAGCCTCCAATTCTCCTTTTATAGTTACCAATCTTAGGCAATGAAACATTCTATTACCTACCTTCTTTTAAATAGATTAAGGAACATCCATTAACCTATTCTAATCACTAATTGACATAGAGAACATCCACTAAGTTCAATTAACAATTGCAACTAGAAGGACAGATTGATCTAAGTTTTGGTCTCTAACATAGGACTAAGTGACTTAGGTTATATTCTCCCTTGCATACAATCAAAACTTGACCATTAAGTTTGCACACAAGTTACTACATATGGATAAAGGATAATGAACATCATAATCCTAAATCTAGCAATCAGCCATAACATGAAATATAAGGGTGGCCAATCCAAACATGTCACATTACTACCATAATCATGAAGTGAGTAGGAGAATATAATCAACTCTTCAGGAAAATAGAGGTCTGAAAATCAACTTTATTACATGATAATTTAGGGTTCAAAGTTCACCCATAACCATGAAAATAACTTAGCCTAACATTCTAAAGAAAACCATATCACAAATTGAAGAATACATGACATGAGTTAAGAAAGAAAGAAAACATGTGCAGACTAAAGGGTGAAAGCAAAGTTGCCCAAACTCTAATCTTCAGCACCTATCTCTTCTTCTTGTCCTCAATTAAATCTCTAAAGAGCAGCAAAAAGTGATGTCCACAGCTACAAGCTTGATGAAAATGTCACTTCTCCAACTCCAATATTGTAACTATGGTTTCTAAGGATGAGTGGCTGAAACCTCCTTCTCTCTCCACGAAAATTTCTCTCTCTAGCAAGAGCCAAAAAGCTCATCTGTCTCCCCTCTTTCTGGCTGCTGGTCTCTTGTCAAAATGTAATCTCAGCCATCCAAATTGTAACTGCTCCAATTGTAACTCCACATTAAACTAGCTTCATAGGTTACATTCTCACAAAGCATTGGTGATTATCAGAAATAATTCTGATAATTAAGTTTCTAACAGCTTATAATCAGACAATGAAAACCCACAAATGAATTGAACTCAATTGGCCCACCATTCATTAATCAAAATTGATAGTTTCGGTTTTTTCTGGCAGCTCTACTTCACACGTAAATTTCATTGACCAAATGGACTTGGATGAGAGTAATTCGACCACCATTGGAAAGTTAACATCTTGGGCTTCATTTTTGGCTCTGGAATCATCCCATTTGGGCTTATATCAAGGGAGAACTGAATTGAGCAAAACTGCATTGAATGCAGTGACGGGTCAGCGCCAGGCCCAACTTTGGCAGCTTCAATCTCTCTGGTCCGTTGGACTTTTTGAGTGATCTTGGTGTCAAATTAAAGCTCTGGATGTCTACTTTCATTTCCAAGTGGAATCATGTCATTTTGACTTTGGACCAAAAAGTTATGCCCTTGGAAAGACATACTGCTCATGCTGTCCAGCACTCAATTCTTAGCATTTTCTTGAATTAGCTCCAAATTGAGTCATTTTACTCTTGTTCAGCTCAAAATCATCCTTAAGCTTTATTTTCCTACAAAACACAAATAGTAAATAAAAGCATTATATTTACAAGATTAAAGCTATGAACAAGCATAGAAAAGAATATAAAATAAGTGAATAAAATGCACTTATCAATTTCCCCCACACTTGAACCTTGCTTGTCCTCAAGCAAGACTAAGATAAAACCTAAGCTAATCCACTTTCGTAGGAAATCACGATTGCATTTAGCATATGCAACAAGCCTTTAAACCTCTAGGTGGCCCATAGAGGACGAGTTATAGTCTCGTGAGGGCTTCCAGCGATGATACCCACAAACACCTATTCTTTCCAACATTTTTCAGAGAACTAGAAATGCACAACTTTGAAATCAAACAAGAAAAATGTTATCATCAACCATTCTCAAGATAATGCATCCAATGAACATCATACTCAAGTAAATGAAACAACTAAGCTAATGGTGAAAAAAAACTATGCAACACTTTAAACAGGCCTCACTCTTTCCATCTCCACAATTCAAGCTTTCAATTTTCATGCAATCATGTCAAGCATCAAATTCTCTTAATTCATGCAAATGTCAAATCATCATCAAAACACCACAATGGAATCAAAAGGTCTTTTCTTTGGTTGTAATGGGGTCAATGGGTTGTAATGTATCTTAAGAAACAAAGGGAAAAGGAAATACACAAGAGTTTCTTTGAATTCCTAGAAACAGAGACATGAAAATGATAATGCAAGCATGTTTAAGTCAAAACTTCATAGAACAAACATGAGGGTCAATTTTTTTTTTTTTTTTAGTGTGGACCCTTCCTTCACCTTTCTTTACTCTTGTAACATTGTAACATACTTTGAACTTCAACTGAGTTTATTGAACACTTTTTTTTTTCTTCTTTTTTTTTTTTTTCATTCCACTAATTGTTGAAAGATAACAAAATTCCCCCACACTTCTCATCTTTACCATACTTGAATTACCAATACCTTGCACATCAATCAAGTCTCTAACTCTATTCCATCAAAGAAACAAAGGTTAGGACAAAAAATTATATCAAGCTAGGTAAAGAAGATAAGGGTGCCAAAGAAAATAAGACTAAATTCTATGAAGGCTCAAATTGGCTCACTAAGGATTTGTGTTCACTTTGGAACATCAAAATGTAGGGAACAAGTCCATTTGGCCATGGTGTTAGACAACAAAATGCCTTAATCATTTTCCAAAGTGGCAGAAATCAGTTTCAAATCCAAAAGCACTTCAAAAGAGAATTTTCAGCTCAACAATCAAACAATTAAATCTAATGACTATCCAAGTGTAAATTTCAAGAATGCAAGCAAGGTTAAAGTATGCATTATAATTGTACCAAAAGCAAAGTAAGTAACATTTAAAAGAGTATAACATCATAAAAATGCATTAACAAGAGAATGAAGTCAAATCCAACTCTAAACTTGTCATCAATCAAAGCTATGAATTAAAGCTCAAAATCTCATCATTTTGCTGGAAAGAATTAAAAAAAACCTAAAACTAGACTTAAAAATAAAATTATGAAAGAAAAAAAAAAATCAGAAAATCTTTTTTTAAAGTTTGATTTTTTTTTTAATAAACAAGAAATTATCCTAAACCATTCCCCCCATATTTAATCCTTACATTGTCCTCACTGTAAGACAAAAATATGAATTAAAGTGAAAGGGAAAAGGAAAAATAACAAACTACAAAAGCAAACAAAATAAAGGAGTAAAATGATAAAGAATAAGAGAGATCAAATCTGATTTCCAAAGCTCTCCATCCATTGGGTTGCCTCCCAAAAGTGCTTGGTTTATTGTCCTCAGCCTGACTTTTCCTCACAAGATCAGAGATGGTCATAAGAAGGCTCTTCCAACTTTATCTCCTCAATCTCATCAAAACTAGAAGATGGTAAATCATAATAAGGCTTCAATCTATGACCATTAACCTTGAATACTTTCCCTGTATCTAAAGCCTTAATTTCAACTGCACCATGGGGAAATATGTTAGTGACAACAAAGGACCAATCCACCTTGATCTTAACTTACCAGGAAACAATTTTAGCTTTGAATGAAAAAGAAGAACTTTTTGACCAATGGAAAAATCCTTCCTCAAAATCATCTTGTCATGGAACATCTTTGTCTTCTCCTTATAGATTCTTGCATTCTCATATGCATTGTTCCTGATTTCTTCAAGTTCTTGCAATTGTAACTTTCTATGAATTCCAGCTTCATCTAAATTCATGTTACATTGCTTAACAGCCCAATAAGCTTTATGTTCAAGCTCCACAGGTAAATGACAAGGTTTGCCATAAAGCAATCTGTATGGAGACATTCCCAAAGGCGTTTTATAGGCTGTCCTATAAGCCCACAATGCATCATCAAGCCTTAAGCTCCAATCCTTTAAATTTGGATTCACTGTTTTCTCCAAGATGGATTTCACCTCTCTATTTGACAATTCAGCTTGTCCACTTGTTTGAGGATGATATGCAGTGGAAATCCTATGGACAACATTATACTTCTTCAAGAGAGCTTGAAAAGACCTGTTACAAAAATGAGTACCACTATCGCTAATAATAGCTTTAGGAGTGCCAAATCTTGCAAAGATATTAGTTCTCACAAAATTACAAACAGTTTTAGCATCATTCAACCTAGTGGCCTTTGCCTCAATCCACTTAGAGACATAGTCAACTGCAAGAAGAATGTAAACATTACCAAAGGAAGAAACAAATGGTCCCATAAAATCAATTCCCCAAACATCAAAAATTTCAACAACAAGTATGGGTGATTGGGGCATTTGGTTTTTAGGGCTTAAATTACCAACACGTTGGCATCTATCACATGCTTTGCAAAACAAATATGCATCTTTAAACAAAGAAGGCCAATAAAAACCACATTCAAGCACTTTAAGAGCTATTCTCTTTGGTCCAAAATGGCCACCACAAGCATAAGCATGACAGAAACTTAAAATTGAGTTAAACTCAGATTCAGGGACACACCTTCTTATTACTTGATCAGAACAATGCTTCCATAGATAAGGATCATCCCAAATATAATACTTGGAGTCACTCTTAATCTTGTCCTTTTGAGCTCGAGTTAAATCCTTTGGTAGCTCCTTTGTGACCTTAAAATTGACAATATCAGCATACTAAGGAACACTGACATTAATGGCAAAGAGTTGCTCATCAGGGAAATTCTCTTCCAAAGGTAAGGCATCCTCTTCAAGAGCCAAGCGACTAAGATGATCGGCCACTAAGTTTTCACTTTCCTTCTTGTCTTTGATCTCAATGTCAAATTACTGCAATAAAAGAATCCACCTGATCAATCTAGGCTTTGCATCTTTCTTAGAAAGCAAATACTTAAGTGCTACATGATCACTATAAACAACAACTTTAGATCCAACCAAATAAGATCTAAACTTCTCCAAAGCAAAGATTACAGCAAGAAATTCTTTTTCAGTGGTAGAATAGTTTAGTTGTGCATCATTTAGAGTGTGAGAAGCATAATAAATGACATGAGGCAACTTCCCTTTTCACTGACCCAAAATAGCACTAATAGCAAAATCACTTGCATCACACATAATCTCAAAAGGTAAGCTCAGTCAGGCGGCTGAATAATGGGAGCTGAAGTGAGAAGCTCTTTAAGCTTGTTGAATGCCATCTTGCACTCTTCATTGAAATCAAATGCCACTTCTTTTTGCAGCAACTTGCAGAGAGGATGAGAAATCTTTGAGAAATCCTTGATAAATCTTCTGTAGAAACCTGCATGTCCAAGAAAGGAACGAACCTCCCTCACCGAAGTGGGGTATGGTAAGGATTTAACAAGGTCTACTTTAGCTTTATCTACCTCAATTCCTTTAGCTGAAATCACATGTCCCAAAACAATTCCTTGATCAACCATAAAATGGCATTTTTCCCAATTTAAAACAAGATTTGTTTCTAAGCATCTTTCCAAAACAAGAGACAAATTATCAAGGCATTTATCAAAAGAATTACCATAAACAGAGAAATCATCCATAAATACCTCAATAATGCTTTCAATGTAATCAGAAAAGATACTTACCATGCACCTTTGAAAAGTAGAAGGGGCATTACATAAACCAAAGGGCATTCTTCTATAAGCATAGACACCATAAGGACATGTGAATGTGGTCTTTTCTTGATCTTCTGGAGCAATCACAATTTGGTTGTATCCTGAATAACCATCAAGGAAGCAAAAGTGAGAGTGTCCACCAATCTTTCCAAAGATTTGATCCATGAAAGGAAGAGGAAAATGATCCTTCCTTGTGGCTGAATTAAGCTTCCTATAGTCAATACACATTCTCCAACCAGTTTGCACCCTTGTTGGAACCAACTCATTGTCTTCATTCTTGATCACTGTGATGCCAGATTTCTTAGGAACCACTTGCACAGGGCTCACCCATTTTGAATCAGAAATGGCATAGATGATACCAGCATCAAGCAATTTCTGAATTTCCTTTCACAACCTCCATCATGTTAGGATTAAGTCTTCTTTGAGGTTCTCTGCTTGGCTTTGCTCCATCTTCAATTAAGATCCTATGCATACACACAGAAGGGCTAATTCCCTTTATATCCGCAATTGACCATGCCATGGCTGTCTTGTGGTCTCTAAGGACTCTAATAAGCCTTTCTTCTTGGGATGGTGTCAAATTGTTAGCAATGATCACAGGAAGTGTTTCTTTCTCTCCCAAGAATGCATATTTGAGATGACTTGGTAAAGGCTTCAATTCAAGCTCAGTGCCTTAACAATGGATGGGGAAAGCTTCTCTTTAAGTGTTGGAAGCTCAAGGTATGACACCATGTGTAGAAGAATAAGAGACATGGCTTCCAAGGCAGCAACCTCTTCAATGATCTCATCTTGCAATTCTAGCTCCCACTTTGGCTCATTAAGCTTCTTTAACTCAAGATTGTTGACAAGAGCCACTTCCAAGCTATCTTCCTTCCCTAATTCAAACACTTGCTGCACTAATAAGTCAATTGCATCAATAACTTCAATGGAACATAAAGAAGATGAATCACAAGGGTATTTCATTGTATCAAACAAACTAAATTTAATGACATGCCCATCAAATTCCATAGAAAGAGTTCCTTCACACACATCAATCTTAGTTCTAGCAGTCATTAAAAATGGTCTTCCAAGCAAAATAGGAGTAGGGTTAAGTGCACACTCATCCTCCATATCTAGAACATAAAAATCAACAGGAAAAACAAGTTCATTCACTTTCACAAGAACATCTTCAACAACTCCTTTAGGATATGCATGAGATCTATCAGCTAACTGAATTATGATGCCGCTTCTTCTAATGGACCAAGATTCAAAGATTTGTAAATAGAAAAAGGCATTACACTAATAGAAGCACCTAGATCTAACATGCATCTCTCAAAAATTTTATCACCAATGATGCAAGGAATTGTAAATGAACCTGGATCTTTACATTTTGGAGGAAATTTCTTTTGAAAAACAGCAGAAACTTGTTCTCCCATGCAAACCTTTTCATTACCTTTTAACTTCCTCTTGTTTGTGCACAAATCCTTCAAAAATTTGGCATACCTGGGAACTTGCTTAATAGCCTCAAGCAATGGAATATTGATCTGCACCTTCTTGAAAGTGTCCAAAATCACCTTTTTCTGGTTCCCTTTTTTGGGACTTTGCAAGCCTTTGAGGAAAGGTGGAGGATGCACATAAGCATCAAGTGTTGGAGATGTGTGCTTCCTTGGAGATTGGGTGGAATCATGAGTTTCTTTGGCAACCACCACTTCCTGTTCTTCATCATTCCTCAATGTTTTGGGTGCTAGATTGGTAAGCTCTTTTCCACTCCTCAAAGTGATGGCACTAGCATTCTGAACATTAGGATTCACTATAGTTTGAGAAGGAATTTTGTTTGACACTTTAGCCTCCAAATTGCTTAAAGATGATGCAAGTTGTCCAATCTGATTCTCCATATTCTTCATGCCAGACTGCATTTGAGAAACAGTTTGTTGCAATTGGATTGTATTTGAAGCAAGAGTCTTCATCATCTCCTTCATTTCATCATTAGAACCTTGTTGCTCTTGAGGTCTTTGTTGGAAATGTGTTGGCTTTTGAAAAAAACCAGGTGGTTTGTTAAATATTGCATGAGGTTGTTGACTTCCACCAGAACTAAAACCTTGCTGATTATTCCGACCTCCATATTGAGGGCGTTGTGGCTGCCCTTGAAATCCTCCAATTGCATTGCAATCTTCTTCTTGAAGTGTGGGGCACATATCAGTAGGATGCCCAAAATTCGAACAAATTCCACAAGCCTTCACTTGCTGCACATTACCAACCATGAGTTGTTGCATTAAGGTTGCCAAATTTGAAATTTGTTGAGTGTTGGCAGAAATTTGTTGCTCCAAGGAAGATGATGACACTTCATTGACCCTCCTCATATCTTGTCTAGTGCCAAATTGTTGAGTATTGGCTGCCATGTTGGTAATCAAATCTTTTGCTTCTTGAGGAGTCTTGTTCATCAAAGCACCGCCACTAGCTGCATCAATCATACTCCTATCCATTGGAGTAAGTCCCTCATAAAAATATTGAATAAGCAGTTGCTCACTAATTTGATGATTAGGACAACTAGCACAGAGACGTTTAAACCTCTCCCAATATTCATGTAACGTTTCCCCATTCATTTGTCTAATACCACAAATTTCCTTCCTTATGTTGGCAGCCTTGGATGCAGGGAAATATCTTTCAAGGAAGCTTCTTTTCAGTTCAACCCAAGAACCAATTGAGCCTGGAGGTAAGTAGTAGAGCCAATCTTTTGCAGCACCATCCAAAGAGAATGGAAATGCTCTCAACTTCACTTGTTCTTCTGAGATGTTTGAAGGTCTCATGGTAGAGCAAACAACTTGAAATTCCTTAAGGTGCTTGTTTGGGTCTTCTCCAGCAAGACCATTAAACTTTGGAAGCAAATGGATCATCCCAGACTTCAACTCAAATCCACCTTCAATAACTGGAAATTCTATACACAATGGTTGTTGATCAAGATTAGGAGCAGCAAGCTCCCTCAAGGTTTGATTTCCAGCCATCATCTCTTCTTCTTCTGAAAATTCAGATGTTGAACTTGAAAGGGCAGTGTTGATGGCTTGTTCAATTTGGGATGGTGAAAAGCCTAAAGATGATGAGGATGGAGAATGTAGTGATGGTGGTGGTATTGGTGCAAAAATGTGTCTTCTAGCTTCAAAGAAATTGTTAAGTCTCCTATTTCTCTCAATATAAAAATTGTTCTCCGACATGCACCTACAAAACACCAAGAAAGCAAAACTCCAACAAAATGATTAGACAAATACAAATTTAAGAACAATCAAAACAAAACTTAATGAAACAAAGAAAAACACAAAAACAAACAAGACTAAACCAAAACTTAAAAATACTAAAGAACACCAACAAAATAGAATAGAACCTAAATGAACAAAATAATCCAATTAATGTCAATTCCCCGGCAACGGCGCCAAAATTTGATATGTCGTTAAACTACCAAATTAAAAACCTTTGCTTGGTTTAGGAAAAATTAGTTTAGTAATGAGCAAAGGGTCAATCCACAAGGAATTGAATTAATTTAATTATTTAGCTAAATTTAGATTCTGATTCTAATAAACTCTAAAAAGATAAAGTAACATAAAATGGGGTTTGGTTGTTTCTATAAATCAAACAAAAATTATATAAAAAAATTACACGAAAATAAAAAAAAAAATAAACAAGAGCAAATGATGTTGTTCTGTTGAAATCAATTAAAACTGGTTATGGGATCCCTTTTCCCCACTAAATTATATCATGCAATTAGTTCTCAATTTCAGCCTCCAATTCTCCTTTTATAGTTACCAATCTTAGGCAATGAAACATTCTATTACCTACCTTCTTTTAAATAGATTAAGGAACATCCATTAACCTATTCTAATCACTAATTGACATAGGGAACATCCACTAAGTTCAATTAACAATTGCAACTAGAAGGACAGATTGATCTAAGTTTTGGTCTCTAACATAGGACTAAGTGACTTAGGTTATATTCTCCCTTGCATACAATCAAAACTTGACCATTAAGTTTGCACACAAGTTACTACATATGGATAAAGGATAATGAACATCATAATCCTAAATCTAGCAATCAGCCATAACATGAAATATAAGGGTGGCCAATCCAAACATGTCACATTACTACCATAATCATGAAGTGAGTAGGAGAATATAATCAACTCTTCAGGAAAATAGAGGTCTGAAAATCAATTAATTACATGATAATTTAGGGTTCAAAGTTCACCCATAACCATGAAAATAACTTAGCCTAACATTCTAAAGAAAACCATATCACAAATTGAAGAATACATGACATGAGTTAAGAAAGAAAGAAAACATGTGCAGACTAAAGGGTGAAAGCAAAGTTGCCCAAACTCTAATCTTCAGCACCTATCTCTTCTTCTTGTCCTCAATTAAATCCCTAAAGAGCAGCAAAAAGTGATGTCCACAGCTACAAGCTTGATGAAAATGTCACTTCTCCAACTCCAATATTGTAACTATGGTTTCTAAGGATGAGTGGCTGAAACCTCCTTCTCTCTCCACGAAAATTTCTCTCTCTAGCCAGAACCAAAAATGCTCCTCTCCCTCTTTGGTCTTTGGTCTCTTGTCAAAATGTAATCTCAGCCATCCAAATTGTAATTGCTCCAATTGTAACTCCACATTAAACTAGCTTCATAGGTTACATTCTCACAAAGCATTGGTGATTATCAGAAATAATTCTGATAATTAAGTTTCTAACAGCTTATAATCAGACAATGAAAACCCACAAATGAATTGAACTCAATTGGCCCACCATTCATTAATCAAAATTGACAGTTTCGGTTTTCTCTGGCAGCTCTACTTCACACGTAAATTTCATTGACCAAATGGACTTGGATGAGAGTAATTCGACCACCATTGGAAAGTTAACATCTTGGGCTTCATTTTTGGCTCTGGAATCATCCCATTTGGGCTTATATCAAGGGAGAACTGAATTGAGCAAAACTGCATTGAATGCAGTGACGGGTCAGCGCCAGGCCCAACTTTGGCAGCTTCAATCTCTCTGGTCCGTTGGACTTTTTGAGTGATCTTGGTGTCAAATTAAAGCTCTGGATGTCTACTTTCATTTCCAAGTGGAATCATGTCATTTTGACTTTGGACCAAAAAGTTATGCCCTTGGAAAGACATACTGCTCATGCTGTCCAGCACTCAATTCTTAGCATTTTCTTGAATTAGCTCCAAATTGAGTCATTTTACTCTTGTTCAGCTCAAAAATCATCCTTAAGCTTTATTTTCCTACAAAACACAAATAGTAAATAAAAGCATTATATTTACAAGATTAAAGCTATGAACAAGCATAGAAAAGAATATAAAATAAGTGAATAAAATGCACTTATCAGTTGCTTTTGCATTTAATTGAAAGCAAGATTTATTCCTTAAAGAATTGGCTTCTCATTCTTCTTTAAGTTCTTTTGGGCATTGAATAGAATCAACTCTTAATCCAAAAGCAATTGGTTTCTCATTCTCCTTAATGTACCTTTTGCATTTGATTTGAAGCAAGTCTTAATACAAAAGAAGAATGAGAAACCAACTCCTTAAGGAATTGGTTTCTCATTCTTCTTTAAGTTCTTTTGGGCATTGAATAGAATCAAGTCTTAATCCAAAAGGAATTGGTTTCTCATTCTCCTTTATGTTCCTTTTGCAATTGATTGGAAGCAAGTCTTATTCCTTAAGGAATTGGTTTCTCATTCTTCTTTAAGTTCTTTTGGGCATTGAATGCAATCAAGTTGTAATCCAAAAGGGATTGGTTTCTCATTCTCCTTTGTGTTCCTTTTGCAATTGATTGTAAGCAAGTCTTATTCCCTACAGAATTGTTTTCTCATTCTCCTTTATGTTGCTTTTGCATTTAATTGAAAGCAAGTTTTATTCCTTAAAGAATTGGCTTCTCATTCTTCTTTAAGTTATTTTGGGCGTTGAATAGAATCAACTCTTAATCCAAAAGCAATTGGTTTCTCATTCTCCTTAATGTTCCTTTTGCATTTGATTTGAAGCAAGTCTTAATACAAAAGAAGAATGAGAAACCAACTCCTTAAGGAATTGGTTTCTCATTCTTCTTTAAGTTCTTTTGGGCATTGAATAGAATCAAGTCTTAATCCAAAAGGAATTGGTTTCTCATTCTCCTTTATGTTCCTCTTGCAATTGATTGGAAGCAAGTCTTATTCCTTAAGGAATTGGTTTCTCATTCTTCTTTAAGTTCTTTTGGGCATTGAATAGAATCAAGTCTTAATCCAAAAGGTATTGGTTTCTCATTCTCCTTTATGTTCCTTTTGCAATTGATTGGAAGCAAGTCTTATTCCTTAAGGAATTGGTTTCTCATTCTTCTTTAAGTTCTTTTGGGTATTGAATGGAATCAAGTCTTAATCCAAAAGGTATTGGTTTCTCATTCTCCTTTATGTTCCTTTTGCAATTGATTGGAAGCAAGTCTTATTCCTTAAGGATTTGGTTTCTCATTCTCCTTTATGTTGCTTTTGCATGTGATTGGAAGCAAGTCTTATTCCTTAAAGAATTGGTTTCTCATTCTTCTTTAAGTTCTTTTGGGCATTGAATAGAATCAAGTCTTAATCCAAAAGGTATTGGTTTCTCATTCTCCTTTATGTTCCTTTTGCAATAGATTGGAAGCATGTCTTATTCCTTAAGGAGTTGGTTTCTCATTCTTCTTTAAGTTATTTTGGGCATTGAATGGAAACAAGTCTTAGTCCAAAAGGAATTGGTTTCTCATTCTCTATTATGTTCATTTTCCAATTGATTGTAAGCAAGTCTTATTCCCTAAGGATTTGGTTTCTCATTCTCCTTTATGTTGCTTTTGCATTTAATTGAAAGCAAGTTTTATTCCTTAAAGAATTGGCTTCTCATTCTTCTTTAAGTTATTTTGGGCGTTGAATAGAATCAACTCTTAATCCAAAAGCAATTGGTTTCTCATTCTCCTTAATGTTCCTTTTGCATTTGATTTGAAGCAAGTCTTAATACAAAAGAAGAATGAGAAACCAACTCCTTAAGGAATTGGTTTCTCATTCTTCTTTAAGTTCTTTTGGGCATTGAATAGAATCAAGTCTTAATCCAAAAGGAATTGGTTTCTCATTCTCCTTTATGTTCCTCTTGCAATTGATTGGAAGCAAGTCTTATTCCTTAAGGAATTGGTTTCTCATTCTTCTTTAAGTTCTTTTGGGCATTGAATAGAATCAAGTCTTAATCCAAAAGGTATTGGTTTCTCATTCTCCTTTATGTTCCTTTTGCAATTGATTGGAAGCAAGTCTTATTCCTTAAGGAATTGGTTTCTCATTCTTCTTTAAGTTCTTTTGGGCATTGAATAGAATCAAGTCTTAATCCAAAAGGTATTGGTTTCTCATTCTCCTTTATGTTCCTTTTGCAATTGATTGGAAGCAAGTCTTATTCCTTAAGGATTTGGTTTCTCATTCTCCTTTTTGTTGCTTTTGCATGTGATTGAAAGCAAGTCTTATTCCTTAAAGAATTGGTTTCTCATTCTTCTTTAAGTTCTTTTGGGCATTGAATAGAATCAAGTCTTAATCCAAAAGGTATTGGTTTCTCATTCTCCTTTATGTTCCTTTTGCAATAGATTGGAAGCATGTCTTATTCCTTAAGGAGTTGGTTTCTCATTCTTCTTTAAGTTATTTTGGGCATTGAATGGAAACAAGTCTTAGTCCAAAAGGAATTGGTTTCTCATTCTCTATTATGTTCATTTTCCAATTGATTGTAAGCAAGTCTTATTCCCTAAGGATTTGGTTTCTCATTCTCCTTTATGTTGCTTTTGCATTTAATTGAAAGCAAGTTTTATTCCTTAAAGAATTGGCTTCTCATTCTTCTTTAAGTTATTTTGGGCGTTGAATAGAATCAACTCTTAATCCAAAAGCAATTGGTTTCTCATTCTCCTTAATGTTCCTTTTGCATTTGATTTGAAGCAAGTCTTAATACAAAAGAAGAATGAGAAACCAACTCCTTAAGGAATTGGTTTCTCATTCTTCTTTAAGTTCTTTTGGGCATTGAATAGAATCAAGTCTTAATCCAAAAGGAATTGGTTTCTCATTCTCCTTTATGTTCCTCTTGCAATTGATTGGAAGCAAGTCTTATTCCTTAAGGAATTGGTTTCTCATTCTTCTTTAAGTTCTTTTGGGCATTGAATAGAATCAAGTCTTAATCCAAAAGGTATTGGTTTCTCATTCTCCTTTATGTTCCTTTTGCAATTGATTGGAAGCAAGTCTTATTCCTTAAGGAATTGGTTTCTCATTCTTCTTTAAGTTCTTTTGGGTATTGAATGGAATCAAGTCTTAATCCAAAAGGAATTGGTTGCTCTTTTTCCTTTATGTTCCTCTTGCAATTGATTGGAAGCAAGTCTTATTCCTTAAGGATTTGGTTTCTCATTCTCCTTTATGTTGCTTTTGCATGTGATTGGAAGCAAGTCTTATTCCTTAAAGAATTGGTTTCTCATTCTTCTTTAAGTTCTTTTGGGCATTGAATAGAATCAAGTCTTAATCCAAAAGGTATTGGTTTCTCATTCTCCTTTATGTTCCTTTTGCAATAGATTGGAAGCATGTCTTATTCCTTAAGGAGTTGGTTTCTCATTCTTCTTTAAGTTATTTTGGGCATTGAATGGAAACAAGTCTTAGTCCAAAAGGAATTGGTTTCTCATTCTCTATTATGTTCATTTTCCAATTGATTGTAAGCAAGTCTTATTCCCTAAGGATTTGGTTTCTCATTCTCCTTTATGTTGCTTTTGCATTTAATTGAAAGCAAGTTTTATTCCTTAAAGAATTGGCTTCTCATTCTTCTTTAAGTTATTTTGGGCGTTGAATAGAATCAACTCTTAATCCAAAAGCAATTGGTTTCTCATTCTCCTTAATGTTCCTTTTGCATTTGATTTGAAGCAAGTCTTAATACAAAAGAAGAATGAGAAACCAACTCCTTAAGGAATTGGTTTCTCATTCTTCTTTAAGTTCTTTTGGGCATTGAATAGAATCAAGTCTTAATCCAAAAGGAATTGGTTTCTCATTCTCCTTTATGTTCCTCTTGCAATTGATTGGAAGCAAGTCTTATTCCTTAAGGAATTGGTTTCTCATTCTTCTTTAAGTTCTTTTGGGCATTGAATAGAATCAAGTCTTAATCCAAAAGGTATTGATTTCTCGTTCTCCTTTATGTTCCTTTTGCAATTGATCGGAAGCAAGTCTTATTCCTTAAGGAATTGGTTTCTCATTCTTCTTTAAGTTCTTTTGGGCATTGAATAGAATCAAGTCTTAATCCAAAAGGAATTGGTTTCTCATTCTCCTTTATGTTCCTTTTGCAATAGATTGGAAGCATGTCTTATTCCTTAAGGAGTTGGTTTCTCATTCTCCTTTACGTTGCTTTTGCATTTAATTGAAAGCAAGTTTTATTCCTTAAAGAATTGGCTTCTCATTCTTCTTTAAGTTATTTTGGGCGTTGAATAGAATCAACTCTTAATCCAAAAGCAATTGGTTTCTCATTCTCCTTAATGTTCCTTTTGCATTTGATTTGAAGCAAGTCTTAATACAAAAGAAGAATGAGAAACCAACTCCTTAAGGAATTGGTTTCTCATTCTTCTTTAAGTTCTTTTGGGCATTGAATAGAATCAAGTCTTAATCCAAAAGGAATTGGTTTCTCATTCTCCTTTATGTTCCTCTTGCAATTGATTGGAAGCAAGTCTTATTCCTTAAGGAATTGGTTTCTCATTCTTCTTTAAGTTCTTTTGGGCATTGAATAGAATCAAGTCTTAATCCAAAAGGTATTGGTTTCTCATTCTCCTTTATGTTCCTTTTGCAATTGATTGGAAGCAAGTCTTATTCCTTAAGGAATTGGTTTCTCATTCTTCTTTAAGTTCTTTTGGGTATTGAATGGAATCAAGTCTTAATCCAAAAGGAATTGGTTGCTCATTTTCCTTTATGTTCCTTTTGCAATTGATTGGAAGCAAGTCTTATTCCTTAAGGATTTGGTTTCTCATTCTCCTTTATGTTGCTTTTGCATGTGATTGGAAGCAAGTCTTATTCCTTAAAGAATTGGTTTCTCATTCTTCTTTAAGTTCTTTTGGGCATTGAATAGAATCAAGTCTTAATCCAAAAGGTATTGGTTTCTCATTCTCCTTTATGTTCCTTTTGCAATAGATTGGAAGCATGTCTTATTCCTTAAGGAGTTGGTTTCTCATTCTTCTTTAAGTTATTTTGGGCATTGAATGGAAACAAGTCTTAGTCCAAAAGGAATTGGTTTCTCATTCGCTATTATGTTCATTTTCCAATTGATTGTAAGCAAGTCTTATTCCCTAAGGATTTGGTTTCTCATTCTCCTTTATGTTGCTTTTGCATTTAATTGAAAGCAAGATTTATTCCTTAAAGAACTGGCTTCTCATTCTTCTTTAAGTTATTTTGGGCGTTGAATAGAATCAACTCTTAATCCAAAAGCAATTGGTTTCTCATTCTCCTTAATGTACCTTTTGCATTTGATTTGAAGCAAGTCTTAATACAAAAGAAGAATAAGAAACCAACTCCTTAAGGAATTGGTTTCTCATTTTTCTTTAAGTTCTTTTGGGCATTGAATAGAATCAAGTCTTAATCCAAAAGGAATTGGTTTCTCATTCTCCTTTACGTTCTTCTTGCAATTGATTGGAAGCAAGTCTTATTCCTTAAGGAATTGGTTTCTCATTCTTCTTTAAGTTCTTTTTGGCATTGAATAGAATCAAGTCTTAATCCAAAAGGTATTGATTTCTCGTTCTCCTTTATGTTCCTTTTGCAATTGATCGGAAGCAAGTCTTATTCCTTAAGGAATTGGTTTCTCATTCTTCTTTAAGTTCTTTTGGGCATTGAATAGAATCAAGTCTTAATCCAAAAGGTATTGGTTTCTCATTCTCCTTTATGTTCCTTTTGCAATAGATTGGAAGCATGTCTTATTCCTTAAGGAGTTGGTTTCTCATTCTCGTTTACGTTGCTTTTGCATTTAATTGAAAGCAAGTTTTATTCCTCAGAGAATTGGCTTCTCATTCTTCTTTACGTTATTTTGGGCGTTGAATACAATCAAGTCTTAATCCAAAAGGTATTGGTTTCTCATTCTCCTTTATGTTCCTTTTGCAATAGATTGGAAGCATGTCTTATTCCTTAAGGAGTTGGTTTCTCATTCTTCTTTAAGTTATTTTGGGCATTGAATGGAAACAAGTCTTAGTCCAAAAGGAATTGGTTTCTCATTCTCTATTATGTTCATTTTCCAATTGATTGTAAGCAAGTCTTATTCCCTAAGGATTTGGTTTCTCATTCTCCTTTATGTTGCTTTTGCATTTAATTGAAAGCAAGTTTTATTCCTTAAAGAATTGGCTTCTCATTCTTCTTTAAGTTATTTTGGGCGTTGAATAGAATCAACTCTTAATCCAAAAGCAATTGGTTTCTCATTCTCCTTAATGTTCCTTTTGCATTTGATTTGAAGCAAGTCTTAATACAAAAGAAGAATGAGAAACCAACTCCTTAAGGAATTGGTTTCTCATTCTTCTTTAAGTTCTTTTGGGCATTGAATAGAATCAAGTCTTAATCCAAAAGGAATTGGTTTCTCATTCTCCTTTATGTTCCTTTTGCAATTGATTGGAAGCAAGTCTTATTCCTTAAGGAATTGGTTTCTCATTCTTCTTTAAGTTCTTTTGGGCATTGAATAGAATCAAGTCTTAATCCAAAAGGAATTGGTTTCTCATTCTCCTTTATGTTCCTCTTGCAATTGATTGGAAGCAAGTCTTATTCCTTAAGGAATTGGTTTCTCATTCTTCTTTAAGTTCTTTTGGGCATTGAATAGAATCAAGTCTTAATCCAAAAGGTATTGATTTCTCGTTCTCCTTTATGTTCCTTTTGCAATTGATTGGAAGCAAGTCTTATTCCTTAAGGAATTGGTTTCTCATTCTTCTTTAAGTTCTTTTGGGTATTGAATGGAATCAAGTCTTAATCCAAAAGGAATTGGTTGCTCATTTTCCTTTATGTTCCTTTTGCAATTGATTGGAAGCAAGTCTTATTCCTTAAGGATTTGGTTTCTCATTCTCCTTTATGTTGCTTTTGCATGTGATTGGAAGCAAGTCTTATTCCTTAAAGAATTGGTTTCTCATTCTTCTTTAAGTTCTTTTGGGCATTGAATAGAATCAAGTCTTAATCCAAAAGGTATTGGTTTCTCATTCTCCTTTATGTTCCTTTTGCAATAGATTGGAAGCATGTCTTATTCCTTAAGGAGTTGGTTTCTCATTCTTCTTTAAGTTATTTTGGGCATTGAATGGAAACAAGTCTTAGTCCAAAAGGAATTGGTTTCTCATTCTCTATTATGTTCATTTTCCAATTGATTGTAAGCAAGTCTTATTCCCTAAGGATTTGGTTTCTCATTCTCCTTTATGTTGCTTTTGCATTTAATTGAAAGCAAGTTTTATTCCTTAAAGAATTGGCTTCTCATTCTTCTTTAAGTTATTTTGGGCGTTGAATAGAATCAACTCTTAATCCAAAAGCAATTGGTTTCTCATTCTCCTTAATGTTCCTTTTGCATTTGATTTGAAGCAAGTCTTAATACAAAAGAAGAATGAGAAACCAACTCCTTAAGGAATTGGTTTCTCATTCTTCTTTAAGTTCTTTTGGGCATTGAATAGAATCAAGTCTTAATCCAAAAGGAATTGGTTTCTCATTCTCCTTTATGTTCCTCTTGCAATTGATTGGAAGCAAGTCTTATTCCTTAAGGAATTGGTTTCTCATTCTTCTTTAAGTTCTTTTGGGCATTGAATAGAATCAAGTCTTAATCCAAAAGGTATTGGTTTCTCATTCTCCTTTATGTTCCTTTTGCAATTGATTGGAAGCAAGTCTTATTCCTTAAGGAATTGGTTTCTCATTCTTCTTTAAGTTCTTTTGGGCATTGAATGGAATCAAGTCTTAATCCAAAAGGAATTGGTTTCTCATTCTCCTTTATGTTCCTTTTGCAATTGATTGGAAGCAAGTCTTATTCCTTTAGGATTTGGTTTCTCATTCTCCTTTATGTTGCTTTTGCATTTGATTGGAAGCAAGTCTTATTCCTTAAAGAATTGGTTTCTCATTCTTCTTTAAGTTCTTTTGGGCATTGAATAGAATCAAGTCTTAATCCAAAAGGTATTGGTTTCTCATTCTCCTTTATGTTCCTTTTGCAATAGATTGGAAGCATGTCTTATTCCTTAAGGAGTTGGTTTCTCATTCTTCTTTAAGTTATTTTGGGCATTGAATGGAAACAAGTCTTAGTCCAAAAGGAATTGGTTTCTCATTCTCTATTATGTTCATTTTCCAATTGATTGTAAGCAAGTCTTATTCCCTAAGGATTTGGTTTCTCATTCTCCTTTATGTTGCTTTTGCATTTAATTGAAAGCAAGTTTTATTCCTTAAAGAATTGGCTTCTCATTCTTCTTTAAGTTATTTTGGGCGTTGAATAGAATCAACTCTTAATCCAAAAGCAATTGGTTTCTCATTCTCCTTAATGTTCCTTTTGCATTTGATTTGAAGCAAGTCTTAATACAAAAGAAGAATGAGAAACCAACTCCTTAAGGAATTGGTTTCTCATTCTTCTTTAAGTTCTTTTGGGCATTGAATAGAATCAAGTCTTAATCCAAAAGGAATTGGTTTCTCATTCTCCTTTATGTTCCTCTTGCAATTGATTGGAAGCAAGTCTTATTCCTTAAGGAATTGGTTTCTCATTCTTCTTTAAGTTCTTTTGGGCATTGAATAGAATCAAGTCTTAATCCAAAAGGTATTGGTTTCTCATTCTCCTTTATGTTCCTTTTGCAATTGATTGGAAGCAAGTCTTATTCCTTAAGGAATTGGTTTCTCATTCTTCTTTAAGTTCTTTTGGGCATTGAATAGAATCAAGTCTTAATCCAAAAGGAATTGGTTTCTCATTCTCCTTTATGTTCCTTTTGCAATTGATTGGAAGCAAGTCTTATTCCTTAAGGATTTGGTTTCTCATTCTCCTTTATGTTGCTTTTGCATGTGATTGGAAGCAAGTCTTATTCCTTAAAGAATTGGTTTCTCATTCTTCTTTAAGTTCTTTTGGGCATTGAATAGAATCAAGTCTTAATCCAAAAGGTATTGGTTTCTCATTCTCCTTTATGTTCCTTTTGCAATAGATTGGAAGCATGTCTTATTCCTTAAGGAGTTGGTTTCTCATTCTTCTTTAAGTTATTTTGGGCATTGAATGGAAACAAGTCTTAGTCCAAAAGGAATTGGTTTCTCATTCTCTATTATGTTCATTTTCCAATTGATTGTAAGCAAGTCTTATTCCCTAAGGATTTGGTTTCTCATTCTCCTTTATGTTGCTTTTGCATTTAATTGAAAGCAAGTTTTATTCCTTAAAGAATTGGCTTCTCATTCTTCTTTAAGTTATTTTGGGCGTTGAATAGAATCAACTCTTAATCCAAAAGCAATTGGTTTCTCATTCTCCTTAATGTTCCTTTTGCATTTGATTTGAAGCAAGTCTTAATACAAAAGAAGAATGAGAAACCAACTCCTTAAGGAATTGGTTTCTCATTCTTCTTTAAGTTCTTTTGGGCATTGAATAGAATCAAGTCTTAATCCAAAAGGAATTGGTTTCTCATTCTCCTTTATGTTCCTCTTGCAATTGATTGGAAGCAAGTCTTATTCCTTAAGGAATTGGTTTCTCATTCTTCTTTAAGTTCTTTTGGGCATTGAATAGAATCAAGTCTTAATCCAAAAGGTATTGGTTTCTCATTCTCCTTTATGTTCCTTTTGCAATTGATTGGAAGCAAGTCTTATTCCTTAAGGAATTGGTTTCTCATTCTTCTTTAAGTTCTTTTGGGCATTGAATGGAATCAAGTCTTAATCCAAAAGGAATTGGTTTCTCATTCTCCTTTATGTTCCTTTTGCAATTGATTGGAAGCAAGTCTTATTCCTTAAGGATTTGGTTTCTCATTCTCCTTTATGTTGCTTTTGCATTTGATTGGAAGCAAGTCTTATTCCTTAAAGAATTGGTTTCTCATTCTTCTTTAAGTTCTTTTGGGCATTGAATAGAATCAAGTCTTAATCCAAAAGGAATTGGTTTCTCATTCTCCTTTATGTTCCTTTTGCAATTGATTGGAAGCAAGTCTTATTCCTTAAGGATTTGGTTTCTCATTCTCCTTTATGTTGCTTTTGCATGTGATTGGAAGCAAGTCTTATTCCTTAAAGAATTGGTTTCTCATTCTTCTTTAAGTTCTTTTGGGCATTGAATAGAATCAAGTCTTAATCCAAAAGGTATTGGTTTCTCATTCTCCTTTATGTTCCTTTTGCAATAGATTGGAAGCATGTCTTATTCCTTAAGGAGTTGGTTTCTCATTCTTCTTTAAGTTATTTTGGGCATTGAATGGAAACAAGTCTTAGTCCAAAAGGAATTGGTTTCTCATTCTCTATTATGTTCATTTTCCAATTGATTGTAAGCAAGTCTTATTCCCTAAGGATTTGGTTTCTCATTCTCCTTTATGTTGCTTTTGCATTTAATTGAAAGCAAGTTTTATTCCTTAAAGAATTGGCTTCTCATTCTTCTTTAAGTTATTTTGGGCGTTGAATAGAATCAACTCTTAATCCAAAAGCAATTGGTTTCTCATTCTCCTTAATGTTCCTTTTGCATTTGATTTGAAGCAAGTCTTAATACAAAAGAAGAATGAGAAACCAACTCCTTAAGGAATTGGTTTCTCATTCTTCTTTAAGTTCTTTTGGGCATTGAATAGAATCAAGTCTTAATCCAAAAGGAATTGGTTTCTCATTCTCCTTTATGTTCCTCTTGCAATTGATTGGAAGCAAGTCTTATTCCTTAAGGAATTGGTTTCTCATTCTTCTTTAAGTTCTTTTGGGCATTGAATAGAATCAAGTCTTAATCCAAAAGGTATTGGTTTCTCATTCTCCTTTATGTTCCTTTTGCAATTGATTGGAAGCAAGTCTTATTCCTTAAGGAATTGGTTTCTCATTCTTCTTTAAGTTCTTTTGGGCATTGAATGCAATCAAGTTGTAATCCAAAAGGGATTAGTTTCTCATTCTCCTTTGTGTTCCTTTTGCAATTGATTGTAAGCAAGTCTTATTCCTTTAGGATTTGGTTTCTCATTCTCCTTTATGTTGCTTTTGCATTTAATTGAAAGCAAGTTTTATTCCTTAAAGAATTGGCTTCTCATTCTTCTTTAAGTTATTTTGGGCGTTGAATAGAATCAACTCTTAATCCAAAAGCAATTGGTTTCTCATTCTCCTTAATGTTCCTTTTGCATTTGATTTGAAGCAAGTCTTAATCCAAAAGAAGAATGAGAAACCAACTCCTTAAGGAATTGGTTTCTCATTCTTCTTTAAGTTCTTTTGGGCATTGAATAGAATCAAGTCTTAATCCAAAAGGAATTGGTTTCTCATTCTCCTTTATGTTCCTCTTGCAATTGATTGGAAGCAAGTCTTATTCCTTAAGGAATTGGTTTCTCATTCTTCTTTAAGTTCTTTTGGGCATTGAATAGAATCAAGTCTTAATCCAAAAGGTATTGGTTTCTCATTCTCCTTTATGTTCCTTTTGCAATTGATTGGAAGCAAGTCTTATTCCTTAAGGAATTGGTTTCTCATTCTTCTTTAAGTTCTTTTGGGCATTGAATAGAATCAAGTCTTAATCCAAAAGGTATTGGTTTCTCATTCTCCTTTATGTTCCTTTTGCAATTGATTGGAAGCAAGTCTTATTCCTTAAGGAATTGGTTTCTCATTCTTCTTTAAGTTCTTTTGGGTATTGAATGGAATCAAGTCTTAATCCAAAAGGAATTGGTTGCTCATTTTCCTTTATGTTCCTTTTGCAATTGATTGGAAGCAAGTCTTATTCCTTAAGGATTTGGTTTCTCATTCTCCTTTATGTTGCTTTTGCATGTGATTGGAAGCAAGTCTTATTCCTTAAAGAATTGGTTTCTCATTCTTCTTTAAGTTCTTTTGGGCATTGAATAGAATCAAGTCTTAATCCAAAAGGTATTGGTTTCTCATTCTCCTTTATGTTCCTTTTGCAATAGATTGGAAGCATGTCTTATTCCTTAAGGAGTTGGTTTCTCATTCTTCTTTAAGTTATTTTGGGCATTGAATGGAAACAAGTCTTAGTCCAAAAGGAATTGGTTTCTCATTCTCTATTATGTTCATTTTCCAATTGATTGTAAGCAAGTCTTATTCCCTAAGGATTTGGTTTCTCATTCTCCTTTATGTTGCTTTTGCATTTAATTGAAAGCAAGTTTTATTCCTTAAAGAATTGGCTTCTCATTCTTCTTTAAGTTATTTTGGGCGTTGAATAGAATCAACTCTTAATCCAAAAGCAATTGGTTTCTCATTCTCCTTAATGTTCCTTTTGCATTTGATTTGAAGCAAGTCTTAATACAAAAGAAGAATGAGAAACCAACTCCTTAAGGAATTGGTTTCTCATTCTTCTTTAAGTTCTTTTGGGCATTGAATAGAATCAAGTCTTAATCCAAAAGGAATTGGTTTCTCATTCTCCTTTATGTTCCTCTTGCAATTGATTGGAAGCAAGTCTTATTCCTTAAGGAATTGGTTTCTCATTCTTCTTTAAGTTCTTTTGGGCATTGAATAGAATCAAGTCTTAATCCAAAAGGTATTGATTTCTCGTTCTCCTTTATGTTCCTTTTGCAATTGATCGGAAGCAAGTCTTATTCCTTAAGGAATTGGTTTCTCATTCTTCTTTAAGTTCTTTTGGGCATTGAATAGAATCAAGTCTTAATCCAAAAGGTATTGGTTTCTCGTTCTCCTTTATGTTCCTTTTGCAATAGATTGGAAGCATGTCTTATTCCTTAAGGAGTTGGTTTCTCATTCTCGTTTACGTTGCTTTTGCATTTAATTGAAAGCAAGTTTTATTCCTTAAAGAATTGGCTTCTCATTCTTCTTTAAGTTATTTTGGGCGTTGAATAGAATCAACTCTTAATCCAAAAGCAATTGGTTTCTCATTCTCCTTAATGTTCCTTTTGCATTTGATTTGAAGCAAGTCTTAATACAAAAGAAGAATGAGAAACCAACTCCTTAAGGAATTGGTTTCTCATTCTTCTTTAAGTTCTTTTGGGCATTGAATAGAATCAAGTCTTAATCCAAAAGGAATTGGTTTCTCATTCTCCTTTATGTTCCTCTTGCAATTGATTGGAAGCAAGTCTTATTCCTTAAGGAATTGGTTTCTCATTCTTCTTTAAGTTCTTTTGGGCATTGAATAGAATCAAGTCTTAATCCAAAAGGTATTGGTTTCTCATTCTCCTTTATGTTCCTTTTGCAATTGATTGGAAGCAAGTCTTATTCCTTAAGGAATTGGTTTCTCATTCTTCTTTAAGTTCTTTTGGGCATTGAATGGAATCAAGTCTTAATCCAAAAGGAATTGGTTTCTCATTCTCCTTTATGTTCCTTTTGCAATTGATTGGAAGCAAGTCTTATTCCTTAAGGATTTGGTTTCTCATTCTCCTTTATGTTGCTTTTGCATTTAATTGAAAGCAAGTTTTATTCCTTAAAGAATTGGCTTCTCATTCTTCTTTAAGTTATTTTGGGCGTTGAATAGAATCAACTCTTAATCCAAAAGCAATTGGTTTCTCATTCTCCTTAATGTTCCTTTTGCATTTGATTTGAAGCAAGTCTTAATATAAAAGAAGAATGAGAAACCAACTCCTTAAGGAATTGGTTTCTCATTCTTCTTTAAGTTCTTTTGGGCATTGAATAGAATCAAGTCTTAATCCAAAAGGAATTGGTTTCTCATTCTCCTTTATGTTCCTCTTGCAATTGATTGGAAGCAAGTCTTATTCCTTAAGGAATTGGTTTCTCATTCTTCTTTAAGTTCTTTTGGGCATTGAATAGAATCAAGTCTTAATCCAAAAGGTATTGATTTCTCGTTCTCCTTTATGTTCCTTTTGCAATTGATCGGAAGCAAGTCTTATTCCTTAAGGAATTGGTTTCTCATTCTTCTTTAAGTTCTTTTGGGCATTGAATAGAATCAAGTCTTAATCCAAAAGGTATTGGTTTCTCATTCTCCTTTATGTTCCTTTTGCAATAGATTGGAAGCATGTCTTATTCCTTAAGGAGTTGGTTTCTCATTCTTCTTTAAGTTATTTTGGGCATTTGATATGTCGTTAAACTACCAAATTAAAAACCTTTGCTTGGTTTAGGAAAAATTAGTTTAGTAATGAGCAAAGGGTCGATCCACAAGGAATTGAATTAATTTAATTATTTAGCTAAATTTAGATTTTGATTCTAATAAACTCTAAAAAGATAAAGTAACATAAAATGGGGGGGGTTTGGTTGTTTCTATAAATCAAATAAAAATTATATAAAAAAAATTACACGAAAATAAAAAAAGATAAACAAGAGCAAATGATGTTGTTCTGTTGAAATCAGTTAAAACTGGTTATGGGATCCCTTTTCCCCACTAAATTATATCATGCAATTAGTTCTCAATTTCAGCCTCCAATTATCCTTTTATAGTTTCCAATCTTAGGCAATGAAACATTCTATTACCTACCTTCTTTTAAATAGATTAAGGAACATCCATTAACCTATTCTAATCACTAATTGACATAGGGAACATCCACTAAGTTCAATTAACAATTGCAACTAGAAGGACAGATTGATCTAAGTTTTGGTCTCTAACATAGGACTAAGTGACTTAGGTTATATTCTCCCTTGCATACAATCAAAACTTGACCATTAAGTTTGCACACAAGTTACTACATATGGATAAATGATAATGAACATCATAATCCTAAATCTAGCAATCAGCCATAATATGAAATATAAGGGTGGCCAATCCAAAGATGTCACATTACTACCATAATCATGAAGTGAGTAGGAGAATATAATCAACTCTTCAGGAAAATAGAGGTCTGAAAATCAATTAATTACATGATAATTTAGGGTTCAAAGTTCACCCATAACCATGAAAATAACTTAGCCTAACATTCTAAAGAAAACCATATCACAAATTGAAGAATACATGACATGAGTTAAGAAAGAAAGAAAACATGTGCAGACTAAAGGGTGAAAGCAAAGTTTCCCAAACTCTAATCTTCAGCACCTATCTCTTCTTCTTGTCCTCAATTAAATCCCTAAAGAGCAGCAAAAAGTGATCTCCACAGCTGCAAGCTTGATGAAAATGTCACTTTTCCAACTCCAATATTGTAACTATGGTTTCTAAGGATGAGTGGCTGAAACCTCCTTCTCTCTCCACGAAAATTTCTGTCTCTAGCCAGAGCCAAAAAGCTCATCTGTCTCTCCTCTTTCTGGCTGCTGGTCTCTTGTCAAAATGTAATCTCAGCCATCCAAATTGTAACTGCTCCAATTGTAACTCCATATTAAACTAGCTTCATAGGTTACATTCTCACAAAGCCTTGGTGATTATCAGAAATAATTCTGATACTTAAGTTTCTAAAAGCCTATAATCAGACAATGAAAACCCACAAATGAATTGAACTCAATTGGCCCACCATTCATTAATCAAAATTGACAGTTTCGGTTTTTTTCTGGCAGCTCTACTTCACACGTAAATTTCATTGACCAAATGGACTTGGATGAGAGTAATTCGACCACCATTGGAAAGTTGACATCTTGGGCTTCATTTTTGGCTCTGGAATCATCCCATTTGGGTTTATATCAAGGGAGAACTGAATTGACCAAAACTGCATTGAATGCAGTGATGGGTCAGCGCCAGGCCCAACTTTGGCAGCTTCAATCTCTCTGGTCCGTTGGACTTTTTGGGTGATCTTGGTGTCAAATTAAAGCTCTGGATGTCTACTTTCATTTGGAATCATGTCATTTTGACTTCGGACCAAAAAGTTATGCCCTTGGAAAGACATACTGCTCATGCTGTCCAATAGTCAATTCTTAGCATTTTCTTGAATTAGCTCCAAATTGAGTCATTTTACTCTTGTTCAGCTCAAAAATCATCCTTAAGCTTTATTTTCCTACAAAACACAAATAGTAAATAAAAGCATTCTATTTACAAGATTAAAGCTATGAACAAGCATAGAAAAGAATATGAAATAAGTGAATAAAATGCACTTATCAGCATTGAATGGAAACAAGTCTTAGTCCAAAAGGAATTGGTTTCTCATTCGCTATTATGTTCATTTTCCAATTGATTGTAAGCAAGTCTTATTCCCTAAGGATTTGGTTTCTCATTCTCCTTTATGTTGCTTTTGCATTTAATTGGAAGCAAGTTTTATTCCTTAAAGAATTGGCTTCTCATTCTTCTTTAAGTTATTTTGGGCGTTGAATAGAATCAACTCTTAATCCAAAAGCAATTGGTTTCTCATTCTCCTTAATGTACCTTTTGCATTTGATTTGAAGCAAGTCTTAATACAAAAGAAGAATAAGAAACCAACTCCTTAAGGAATTGGTTTCTCATTCTTCTTTAAGGTATTTTGGGCGTTGAATAGAATCAACTCTTAATCCAAAAGCAATTGGTTTCTCATTCTCCTTAATGTTTCTTTTGCATTTGATTTGAAGCAAGTCTTAATCCAAAAGAAGAATGAGAAACCAACTCCTTATGGAATTGGTTTCTCATTCTTCTATAAGTTCTTTTGGGCATGGAATAGAATCAAGTCTTAATCCAAAAGGAATTGGTTTCTCATTCTCCCTTATGTTCCTCTTGCAATTGATTGGAAGAAAGTCTTATTCCTTAAGGAATTGGTTTCTCATTCTTCTTTAAGTTCTTTTGGGCATTGAATAGAATCAAGTCTTAATCCAAAAGGTATTGATTTCTCGTTCTCCTTTATGTTCCTTTTGCAATTGATTGGAAGCAAGTCTTATTCCTTAAGGAATTGGTTTCTCATTCTTCTTTAAGTTCTTTTGGGTATTGAATGGAATAAAGTCTTAATCCAAAAGGAATTCGTTTCTCATTCTCCTTTATGTTCCTTTTGTAATTGATTAGAAGCAAGTCTTCTTCCTTAAGGAATTGGTTTCTCATTCTTCTTTTTGTTCTTTTGGGTATTGAATGGAATCATGTCTTAATCCAAAAGGAATTGGTTGCTCATTTTCCTTTATGTTTCTTTTGCAATTGATTAGAAGCAAGTCTTATTCCTTAAGGAATTGGTTTCTCATTCTTCTTTTTGTTCTTTTGGGTATTGAATGGAATCAAGTCTTAATCCAAAAGGAATTGGTTGCTCATTTTCCTTTATGTTCCTTTTGCAATTGATTGGAAGCAAGTCTTATTCCTTAAGGATTTGGTTTCTCATTCTCCTTTATCTTGCTTTTACATGTGATTGGAAGCAAGTCTTATTCCTTAAAGAATTGGTTTCTCATTCTTCTTTAAGTTCTTTTGGGCGTTGAATAGAATCAAGTCTTAATCCAAAAGGAATTAGTTTCTCATTCTCCTTTATGTTCCTCTTCCAATTGATTGGAAGCAAGTCTTATTCCTTAAGGAATTGGTTTCTCATTCTTCTTTAAGTTCTTTTGGGTATTGAATGGAATCAAGTCTTAATCCAAAAGGAATTCGTTTCTCATTCTCCTTTATGTTCCTTTCGCAATTAATTAGAAGCAAGTCTTATTCCTTAAGGAATTGGTTTCTCATTCTTCTTTTTGTTCTTTTGGGTATTGAATGGAATCAAGTCTTAATCCAAAAGGAATTGGTTGCTCATTTTCCTTTATGTTTCTTTTGCAATTGATTGGAAGCAAGTCTTATTCCTTAAGGAATTGGTTTCTCATTCTTCTTTTTGTTCTTTTGGGTATTGAACGGAATCAAGACTTAGTCCAAAACGAATTGGTTTCTTATTCTCTATTATGTTCATTTTCCAATTGATTGTAAGCAAGTCTTATTCCTTAAGGATTTGGTTTCTCATTCTCCTTTATATTGCTTTTGCATTTGATTGGAAGCAAGTCTTATTCCTTAAAGAATTGGCTTCTCATTCTTCTTTATGTTCTTTTGGGCGTTGAATAGAATCAACTCTTAATCCAAAACGAATTCGTTTCTCATTCTCCATTATGTTCCTTTTGCATTTGATTGGAAGCAAGTCTTATTCTTTAAGGAATTGGTTTCTTATTCTTCTTTAAGTTCTTTTGGGCATTGAATAGAATCAAATCTTAATCCAACAGGTATTGGTTTCTCATTCTCCTTTATGTTCCTTTTGCAAATGATTGGAAGCAAGTCTTCTTCCTTAAGGAATTGGTTTCTCATTCTCCATTATGTTCCTTTTGCAATTGCTTGGAAGCAAGCCTTATTCCTTGAGGAATTGGTTTCTCATTCTTCTTTAAGTTCTTTTGGGCATTGAATGGAATCAAGTCTTAATCATCCAAAAGGAATTGGTTGCTCATTTTCCTTTATGTTCCTTTTGCAATTGATTGGAAGCAAGCCTTATTCCCTAAGGATTTGGTTTCTCACTCTCTTTAATGTTCCTTTTGCATTTGATTGGAAGCAAGGTTTAATCCAAATGAAGAATGAGAAACCAACTCCTTAAGGAATTGGTTTTTCATTCTTCTTTAAGTTCTTTTAGGCATTGAATAGAATCAAGTCTTCATCCAAAAGGAATTGGTTTCTCATTCTCCTTTATGTTCCTCTTGCAATTGATTGGAAGCAAGTCTTATTCCTTAAGGAATTGGATTCTCATTCTCCTTTATGTTCTTTTGGGCATTGAATAGAATCAAGTCTTAATCCAAAAGGTATTGGTTTCTCATTCTCCTTTATGTTCCTTTTGCAATTGATTGGAAGCAAGTCTTATTCCTTAAGGAATTGGTTTCTCATTCTTCTTTAAGTTCTTTTGGGTATTGAATGGAATCAAGTCTTAATCCAAAAGGAATTCGTTTCTCATTCTCCTTTATGTTCCTTTTGCAATTGATTCGAAGCAAGTCTTATTCTTTAAGGAATTGGTTTCTCATTCTTCTTTTTGTTCTTTTGGGTAATGAATGGAGTCAAGTCTTAATCCAAAAGGAATTGGTTGCTCATTTTCCTTTATGTTTCTTTTGCAATTGATTGGAAGCAAGTCTTATTCCTTAAAGAATTGGTTTCTCATTCTTCTTTAAGTTCTTTTGGGCGTTGAATAGAATCAAGTCTTAATCCAAAAGGAATTGGTTGCTCATTTTCCTTTATGTTCCTTTTGCAGTTGAATGGGAGCAAGTCTTATTCCTTAAGGAATTGGTTTCTCATTCTCTATGTTGCTCCTTTTGTGGTTGATGGTAAGCAAGTCTTGTTCCCCAACGAATTGGTTTCTCATTCTCCATTATGTTCCTTTTGCATTTGATTGGAAGCAAGTCTTATTCTTGAAGGAATTGGTATCTTATTCTTCTTTAAGTTCTTTTGGGCATTGAATAGAATCAAGTCTTAATCCAAAAGGTATTGGTTTCTCATTCTCCTTTATGTTCCTTTTGCAAATGATTGGAAGCAAGTCTTCTTCCTTAAGGAATTGGTTTCTCATTCTCTATTATGTTCCTTTTGCAATTGCTTGGAAGCAAGTCTTATTCCTTAAGGAATTGGTTTCTCATTCTTCTTTAAGTTCTTTTGGGCATCGAATGGAATCAAGTCTTAATCCAAAAGGAATTGGTTGCTCATTTTCCTTTATGTTCCTTTTGCAATGGATTGGAAGCAAGCCTTATTCCCTAAGGATTTGGTTTCACATTCTCTTTAATGTTCCTTTTGCATTTGATTGGAAGCAAGGTTTAATCCAAAAGAAGAATGAGAAACCAACTCCTTAAGGAATTGGTTTTTCATTCTTCTTTAAGTTCTTTTGGGCATTGAATAGAATCAAGTCTTCATCCAAAAGGAATTGGTTTCTCATTCTCCTTTATGTTCCTCTTGCAATTGATTGGAAGCAAGTCTTACTCCTTCAGGAATTGGTTTCTCATTCTTCTTTAAGTTCTTTTGGGCATTGAATAGAATCAAGTCTTAATCCAAAAGGTATTCATTTCTCTTTCTCCTTTATGTTCCTCTTGCAATTGATTGGAAGCAAGTCTTATTCCTTAAGGAATTGGTTTCTCATTCTTCTTTAAGTTATTTTGGGCGTTGAATAGAATCAACTCTTAATCCAAAAGCAATCGGTTTCTCATTCTCCTTAATGTTCCTTTTTGCATTTGATTTGAAGCAAGTCTTAATACAAAAGAAGAATGAGAAACCAACTCCTTAAGGAATTGGTTTCTCATTCTTCTTTAAGTTCTTTTGGGCATTGAATAGAATCAAGTCTTAATCCAAAAGGAATTGGTTTCTCGTTCTCCTTTATGTTCCTCTTGCAATTGATTGGAAGCAAGTCTTATTTCTTAAGGAATTGGTTTCTCATTCTTCTTTAAGTTCTTTTGGGCATTGAAAAGAATCAAGTCTTAATCCAAAAGGTATTAGTTTCTCATTCTCCTTTATGTTCCTCTTCCAATTGATTGGAAGCAAGTCTTATTCCTTAAGGAATTGGTTTCTCATTCTTCTTTAAGTTCTTTTGGGCATTGAATAGAATCAAGTCTTAATCCAAAAGGTATTGGTTTCTCATTCTCCTTTATGTTCCTTTTGCAAATGATTGGAAGCAAGTCTTCTTCCTTAAGGAATTGGTTACTCATTCTCCATTATGTTCCTTTTGCAATTGCTTGGAAGCAAGCCTTATTCCTTAAGGAATTGGTTTCTCATTCTTCTTTAAGTTCTTTTGGGCATCGAATGGAATCAAGTCTTAATCCAAAAGGGATTGGTTGCTCATTTTCCTTTATGTTCCTTTTGCAATTGATTGGAAGCAAGCCTTATTCCCTAAGGATTTAGTTTCTCATTCTCTTTAAAGTTCCTTTTGCATTTGATTGGAAGCAAGGTTTAATCCAAAAGAAGAATGAGAAGCCAACTCCTTAAGGAATTGGTTTTTCATTCTTCTTTAAGTTCTTTTGGGCATTGAATAGAATCAAGTCTTCATCCAAAATGAATTGGTTTCTCATTCTCTTTTATGTTCCTCTTGCAATTGATTGGAAGCAAGTCTTATTCCTTAAGGAATTGGTTTCTCATTCTTCTTTAAGTTCTTTTGGGCATTGAATAGAATCAAGTCTTAATCCAAAAGGAAATGGTTTCTCATTCTCCTTTATGTTCCTCTTGCAATTGATTGGAAGCAAGTCTTATTCCTTAAGGAATTGGTTTCTCATTCTTCTTTAAGTTATTTTGGGCGTTGAATAGAATCAACTCTTAATCCAAAAGCAATTGGTTTCTCATTCTCCTTAATGTTCCTTTTGCATTTGATTTGAAGCAAGTCTTAATCCAAAAGAAGAATGAGAAACCAACTCCTTAAGGAATTGGTTTCTCATTCTTCTTTAAGTTCTTTTGGGCATTGAATAGAATCAAGTCTTATTGGTTTCTCATTCTCCTTTATGTTCCTCTTCCAATTGATTGGAAGCAAGTCTTATTTCTTAAGGAATTGGTTTCTCATTCTTCTTTAAGTTCTTTTGGGCATTGAAAAGAATCAAGTCTTAATCCAAAAGGTATTGATTTCTCTTTCTCCTTTATGTTCCTTTTGCAATTGATTCGAAGCAAGTCTTATTCCTGAAGGATTTGGTTTCTCATTCTCCTTTATGTTGCTTTTGCATGTGATTGGAAGCAAGTCTTATTCCTTAAAGAATTGGTTTCTCATTCTTCTTTAAGTTATTTTGGGCATTGAATAGAATCAAGGCTTAATCCAAAAGGTATTGGTTTCTCATTCTCCTTTATGTTCCTTTTGCAATAGATTGGAAGCATGTCTTATTCCTTAAGGAGTTGGTTTCTCATTCTTCTTTAAGTTATTTTGGGCATTGAATGGAAACAAGTCTTAGTCCAAAAGGAATTGGTTTCTCATTCTCTATTATGTTCATTTTCCAATTGATTGTAAGCAAGTCTTATTCCCTAAGGATTTGGTTTCTCATTCTCCTTTATGTTGCTTTTGCACTTAATTGAAAGCAAGTTTTATTCCTTAAAGAATTGGCTTCTCATTCTTCTTTAAGTTATTTTGGGCGTTGAATAGAATCAACTCTTAATCCAAAAGCAATTGGTTTCTCATTCTCCTTAATGTTCCTTTTGCATTTGATTTGAAGCAAGTCTTAATACAAAAGAAGAATGAGAAACCAACTCCTTAAGGAATTGGTTTCTCATTCTTCTTTAAGTTCTTTTGGGCATTGAATAGAATCAAGTCTTAATCCAAAAGGAATTGGTTTCTCATTCTCCTTTATGTTCCTCTTGCAATTGATTGGAAGCAAGTCTTATTCCTTAAGGAATTGGTTTCTCATTCTTCTTTAAGTTCTTTTGGGCATTGAATAGAATCAAGTCTTAATCCAAAAGGTATTGATTTCTCTTTCTCCTTTATGTTCCTTTTGCAATTGATTGGAAGCAAGTCTTATTCCTTAAGGAATTGGTTTCTCATTCTTCTTTTAGTTCTTTTGGGTATTGAATGGAATCAAGTCTTAATCCACAAGGAATTGGTTGCTCATTTTCCTTTATGTTCCTTTTGCAATTGATTGGAAGCAAGTCTTATTCCTTAAGGATTTGGTTTCTCATTCTCCTTTATGTTGCTTTTGCATGTGATTGGAAGCAAGTCTTATTCCTTAAAGAATTGGTTTCTCATTCTTCTTTAAGTTCTTTTGGGCATTGAATAGAATCAAGTCTTAATCCAAAAGGTATTGGTTTCTCTTTCTCCTTTATGTTCCTTTTGCAATAGATTGGAAGCATGTCTTATTCCTTAAGGAGTTGGTTTCTCATTCTTCTTTAAGTTATTTTGGGCATTGAATGGAAACAAGTCTTAGTCCAAAAGGAATTGGTTTCTCATTCTCTATTATGTTCATTTTCCAATTGATTGTAAGCAAGTCTTATTCCCTAAGGATTTGGTTTCTCATTCTCCTTTATGTTGCTTTTGCATTTAATTGAAAGCAAGTTTTATTCCTTAAAGAATTGGCTTCTCATTCTTCTTTAAGTTATTTTGGGCGTTGAATAGAATCAACTCTTAATCCAAAAGCAATTGGTTTCTCATTCTCCTTAATGTTCCTTTTGCATTTGATTTGAAGCAAGTCTTAATACAAAAGAAGAATGAGAAACCAACTCCTTAAGGAATTGGTTTCTCATTCTTCTTTAAGTTCTTTTGGGCATTGAATAGAATCAAGCCTTAATCCAAAAGGAATTGGTTTCTCATTCTCCTTTATGTTCCTCCTGCAATTGATTGCAAGCAAGTCTTATTCCTTAAGGAATTGGTTTCTCATTCTTCTTTAAGTTCTTTTGGGCATTGAATAGAATCAAGTCTTAATCCAAAAGGTATTGGTTTCTCATTCTCCTTTATGTTCCTTTTGCAATAGATTGGAAGCATGTCTTATTCCTTAAGGAGTTGGTTTCTCATTCTTCTTTAAGTTATTTTGGGCATTGAATGGAAACAAGTCTTAGTCCAAAAGGAATTGGTTTCTCATTCGATATTATGTTCATTTTCCAATTGATTGTAAGCAAGTCTTATTCCCTAAGGATTTGGTTTCTTATTCTCCTTTATGTTGCTTTTGCATTTAATTGAAAGCAAGTTTTATTCCTCAGAGAATTGGCTTCTCATTCTTCTTTACGTTATTTTGGGCGTTGAATACAATCAACTCTTAATCCAAAAGCAATTGGTTTCTCATTCTCCTTAATGTACCTTTTGCATTTGATTTGAAGCAAGTCTTAATACAAAAGAAGAATGAGAAACCAACTCCTTAAGGAATTGGTTTCTCATTCTTCTTTAAGTTCTTTTGGGCATTGAATAGAATCAAGTCTTAATCCAAAAGGAATTGGTTTCTCATTCTCCTTTATGTTGTTCCTCTTGCAATTGATTGGAAGCAAGTCTTATTCCTTAAGGAATTGGTTTCTCATTCTTCTTTAAGTTCTTTTGGGCATTGAATAGAATCAAGTCTTAATCCAAAAGGAATTGGTTTCTCATTCTCCTTTATGTTCCTCTTGCAATTGATTGGAAGCAAGTCTTATTCCTTAAGGAATTGGTTTCTCATTCTTCTTTAAGTTATTTTGGGCATTGAATGGAAACAAGTCTTAGTCCAAAAGGAATTGGTTTCTCATTCTCTATTATGTTCATTTTCCAATTGATTGTAAGCAAGTCTTATTCCCTAAGGATTTGGTTTCTTATTCTCCTTTATGTTGCTTTTGCATTTAATTGAAAGCATTAAAGAATTGGCTTCTCATTCTTCTTTAAGTTATTTTGGGCGTTGAATAGAATCAACTCTTAATCCAAAAGCAATTGGTTTCTCATTCTCCTTAATGTTCCTTTTGCATTTGATTTGAAGCAAGTCTTAATACAAAAGAAGAATGAGAAACCAACTCCTTAAGGAATTGGTTTCTCATTCTTCTTTATGTTCTTTTGGGCATTGAATAGAATCAAGTCTTAATCCAAAAGGAATTGGTTTCTCATTCTCCTTTATGTTGTTCCTCTTGCAATTGATTGGAAGCAAGTCTTATTCCTTAAGGAATTGGTTTCTCATTCTTCTTTAAGTTCTTTTGGCATTGAATAGAATCAAGTCTTAATCCAAAAGGAATTGGTTTCTCATTCTCCTTTATGTTCCTCTTGCAATTGATTGGAAGCAAGTCTTATTCCTTAAGGAATTGGTTTCTCATTCTTCTTTAAGTTCTTTTGGGCATTGAATAGAATCAAGTTTTAATCCAAAAGGTATTGATTTCTCGTTCTCCTTTATGTTCCATTTGCAATTGATCAGAAGCAAGTCTTATTCCTTAAGGAATTGGTTTCTCATTCTTCTTTAAGTTCTTTTGGGCATTGAATAGAATCAAGTCTTAATCCAAAAGGTATTGGTTTCTCATTCTCCTTTATGTTCCTTTTGCAATAGATTGGAAGCATGTCTTATTCCTTAAGGAGTTGGTTTCTCATTCTTCTTTAAGTTATTTTGGGCATTGAATGGAAACAAGTCTTAGTCCAAAAGGAATTGGTTTCTCATTCTCTATTATGTTCATTTTCCAATTGATTGTAAGCAAGTCTTATTCCCTAAGGATTTGGTTTCTCATTCTCCTTTATGTTGCTTTTGCACTTAATTGAAAGCAAGTTTTATTCCTTAAAGAATTGGCTTCTCATTCTTCTTTAAGTTATTTTGGTCGTTGAATAGAATTAACTCTTAATCCAAAAGCAATTGGTTTCTCATTCTCCTTAATGTTCCTTTTGCATTTGATTTGAAGCAAGTCTTAATACAAAAGAAGAATGAGAAACCAACTCCTTAAGGAATTGGTTTCTCATTCTTCTTTAAGTTCTTTTGGGCATTGAATAGAATCAAGTCTTAATCCAAAAGGAATTGGTTTCTCATTCTCCTTTATGTTCCTCTTGCAATTGATTGGAAGCAAGTCTTATTCCTTAAGGAATTGGTTTCTCATTCTTCTTTAAGTTCTTTTGGGCATTGAATAGAATCAAGTCTTAATCCAAAAGGAATTGGTTTCTCATTCTCCTTTATGTTCCTCTTGCAATTGATTGGAAGCAAGTCTTATTCCTTAAGGAATTGGTTTCTCATTCTTCTTTAAGTTCTTTTGGGCATTGAATAGAATCAAGTCTTAATCCAAAAGGTATTGATTTCTCGTTCTCCTTTATGTTCCATTTGCAATTGATTGGAAGTAAGTCTTATTCGTTAAGGAATTGGTTTCTCATTCTTCTTTTAGTTCTTTTGGGCATTGAATAGAATCAAGTCTTAATCCAAAAGGTATTGGTTTCTCATTCTCCTTTATGTTCCTTTTGCAATAGATTGGAAGCATGTCTTATTCCTTAAGGAGTTGGTTTCTCATTCTTCTTTAAGTTATTTTGGGCATTGAATGGAAACAAGTCTTATTCCTAAGGAGTTGGTTTGCTCATTCTTCTTGTTATTTTATAGAAACAAGTCTTAGTCCTAAAAGGAATTGGTTTCTCATTCTCTATTATGTTCATTTCCATTGATTGTAAGCAAGTCTTATTCCAAAAGGATTTGGTTTCTCATTCTCCTTTATGTTGCTTTTGCACTTAATTGAAAGCAAGTTTTATTCCTTAAAGAATTGGCTTCTCATTCTTCTTTAAGTTATTTTGGTCGTTGAATAGAATTAACTCTTAATCCAAAAGCAATTGGTTTCTCATTCTCCTTAATGTTCCTTTTGCATTTGATTTGAATCAAGTCTTAATACAAAAGAAGAATGAGAAACCAACTCCCTAAGGAATTGGTTTCTCATTCTTCTTTAAGTTCTTTTGGGCATTGAATAGAATCAAGTCTTAATCCAAAAGGAATTGGTTTCTCATTCTCCTTTATGTTCCTCTTGCAATTGATTGGAAGCAAGTCTTATTCCTTAAGGAATTGGTTTCTCATTCTTCTTTAAGTTCTTTTGGGCATTGAATAGAATCAAGTCTTCATCCAAAATGTATTGATTTCTCTTTCTCCTTTATGTTCCTTTTGCAATTGATTGGAAGCAAGTCTTATTCCTTAAGGAATTGGTTTCTCATTCTTCTTTAAGTTCTTTTGGGTATTGAATGGAATCATGTCTTAATCCAAGAGGAATTGGTTGCTCTTTTTCCTTTATGTTCCTTTTGCAATTGATTGGAAGCAAGTCTTATTCCTTAAGGATTTGGTTTCTCATTCTCCTTTATGTTGCTTTTGCATGTGATTGGAAGCAAGTCTTATTCCTTAAAGAATTGGTTTCTCATTCTTCTTTAAGTTATTTTGGGCATTGAATAGAATCAAGTCTTAATCCAAAAGGTATTGGTTTCTCTTTCTTCTTTATGTTACTTTTGCAATAGATTGGAAGCATGTCTTATTCCTTAAGGAGTTGGTTGCTCATTCTTCTTAAAGTTATTTTGGGCGTTGAATGGAAACAAGTCTTAGTCCAAAAGGAATTGGTTTCTCATTCTCTATTATGTTCATTTTCCAATTGATTGTAAGCAAGTCTTATTCCCTAAGGATTTGGTTTCTCATTCTCCTTTATGTTGCTTTTGCACTTAATTGAAAGCAAGTTTTATTCCTTAAAGAATTGGCTTCTCATTCTTCTTTAAGTTATTTTGGGCGTTGAATAGAATCAACTCTTAATCCAAAAGCAATTGGTTTCTCATTCTCCTTAATGTACCTTTTGCATTTGATTTGAAGCAAGTCTTAATACAAAAGAAGAATGAGAAACCAACTCCTTAAGGAATTGGTTTCTCATTCTTCTTTAAGTTCTTTTGGGCATTGAATAGAATCAAGTCTTAATCCAAAAGGAATTGGTTTCTCATTCTCCTTTATGTTCCTCTTGCAATTGATTGGAAGCAAGTCTTATTCCTTAAGGAATTGGTTTCTCATTCTTCTTTAAGTTCTTTTGGCATTGAATAGAATCAAGTCTTAATCCAAAAGGAATTGGTTTCTCATTCTCCTTTACGTTCTTCTTGCAATTGATTGGAAGCAAGTCTTATTCCTTAAGGAATTGGTTTCTCATTCTTCTTTAAGTTCTTTTTGGCATTGAATAGAATCAAGTCTTAATCCAAAAGGTATTGATTTCTCGTTCTCCTTTATGTTCCTTTTGCAATTGATCGGAAGCAAGTCTTATTCCTTAAGGAATTGGTTTCTCATTCTTCTTTAAGTTCTTTTGGGCATTGAATAGAATCAAGTCTTAATCCAAAAGGTATTGTTTCTCGTTCTCCTTTATGTTCCTTTTGCAATAGATTGGAAGCATGTCTTATTCCTTAAGGAGTTGGTTTCTCATTCTTCTTTAAGTTATTTTGGGCATTGAATGGAAACAAGTCTTAGTCCAAAAGGAATTGGTTTCTCGTTCTCCTTTATGTTCCTTTTGCAATTGATTGGAAGCAAGTCTTATTCCTTAAGGAATTGGTTTCTCATTCTTCTTTAAGTTCTTTTGGGCATTGAATAGAATTAACTCTTAATCCAAAAGCAATTGGTTTCTCATTCTCCTTAATGTACCTTTTGCATTTGATTTGAAGCAAGTCTTAATACAAAAGAAGAATGAGAAACCAACTCCTTAAGGAATTGGTTTCTCATTCTTCTTTAAGTTCTTTTGGGCATTGAATAGAATCAAGTCTTAATCCAAAAGGAATTGGTTTCTCATTCTTCTTTAAGTTCTTTTGGCCATTGATTGGAAGCAAGTCTTATTCCTTAAGGAATTGGTTTCTCATTCTTCTTTAAGTTCTTTTGGGCATTGAATAGAATCAAGTCTTAATCCAAAAGGTATTGATTTCTCTTTCTCCTTTATGTTCCTTTTGCAATTGATTGGAAGCAAGTCTTATTCCTTAAGGAATTGGTTTCTCATTCTTCTTTAAGTTCTTTTGGGTATTGAATGGAATCATGTCTTAATCCAAGAGGAATTGGTTGCTCTTTCTCCTTTATGTTCCTTTTGCAATTGATTGGAAGCAAGTCTTATTCCTTAAGGATTTGGTTTCTCATTCTCCTTTATGTTGCTTTTGCATGTGATTGGAAGCAAGTCTTATTCCTTAAAGAATTGGTTTCTCATTCTTCTTTAAGTTATTTTGGGCATTGAATAGAATCAAGTCTTAATCCAAAAGGTATTGGTTTCTCTTTCTTCTTTATGTTACTTTTGCAATAGATTGGAAGCATGTCTTATTCCTTAAGGAGTTGGTTGCTCATTCTTCTTAAAGTTATTTTGGGCGTTGAATGGAAACAAGTCTTAGTCCAAAAGGAATTGGTTTCTCTTTGTAATTTAA
>CM062516.1:31440025-31456072 GCA_031439585.1 Pterocarpus macrocarpus | reverse complement strand
ATTCTTCTTTTGGATTAAGACTTGCTTCAAATCAAATGCAAAAGGAACATTAAGGAGAATGAGAAACCAATTGCCTTTGGATTTAGAGTTGATTCTATTCAACGCCCAAAATAACTTAAAGAAGAATGAGAAGCCAATTCTTTAAGGAATAAAACTTGCTTTCAATTAAATGCAAAAGCAACATAAAGGAGAATGAGAAACCAAATCCTTAGGGAATAAGACTTGCTTACAATCAATTGGAAAATGAACATAATAGAGAATGAGAAACCAATTCCTTTTGGACTAAGACTTGTTTCCATTCAATGCCCAAAATAACTTAAAGAAGAATGAGAAACCAATTCCTTAAGGAATAAGACTTGCTTACAATCAATTGCAAGAGGAACATAAAGGAGAATGAGAAACCAATTCATTACGGATTAAGACTTGATTTCAATTCAAGGGCCAAAAGAACTTAAAGAAGAATGAGAAACCAACTCCTTAAGGAATAAAACATGCTTCCAATCAATTGCAAGAGGAACATAAAGGAGAATGAGAAACCAATTCCTTTTGGACTAAGACTTGTTTCCATTCAATGCCCAAAATAACTTAAAGAAGAATGAGAAACCAATTCCTTAAGGAATAAGACTTGCTTCCAATCAATTGCAAGAGGAACATAAAGGAGAATGAGAAACCATTTCCTTTTGGATTAAGACTTGATTCTATTCAATGCCCAAAAGAACTTAAAGAAGAATGAGAAACCAATTCCTTAAGGAATAAGACTTGCTTCCAATCAATTGCAAGAGGAACATAAAGGAGAATGAGAAACCAATTCCTTTTGGATTAAGACTTGATTCTATTCAATGCCCAAAAGAACTTAAAGAAGAATGAGAAACCAATTCCATAAGGAGTTGGTTTCTCATTCTTCTTTTGGATTAAGACTTGCTTCAAATCAAATGCAAAAGGAACCTTAAGGAGAATGAGAAACCAATTGCTTTTGGATTAAGAGTTGATTCTATTCAACGCCCAAAATAACTAAAAGAAGAATGAGAAGTGAATTCTTTAAGGAATAAAACTTGCTTTCAATTAAATGCAAAAGCAACATAAAGGAGAATGAGAAACCAAATCCTTAGGGAATAAGACTTGCTCACAATCAATTGGAAAATGAACATAATAGGGAATGAGAAACCAATTCCTTTTGGACTAAGCCTTGTTTCCATTCAATGCCCAAAATAACTTAAAGAAGAATGAGAAACCAACTCCTTAAGGAATAAGACATGCTTCCAATCTATTGCAAAAGGAACAGAAAGGAGAATGAGAAACCAATACCTTTTGGATTAAGACTTGATTCTATTCAATGCCCAAAAGAACTTAAAGAAGAATGAGAAACCAATTCCTTAAGGAATAAGACTTGCTTCCAATCAATTGCAAGAGGAACATAAAGGAGAATGAGAAACCAATTCCTTTTGGATTAAGACTTGATTCTATTCAATGCCCAAAAGAACTTAAAGAAGAATGAGAAACCAATTCCTTAAGAGTTGGTTTCTCAATAAGACTTGCTTCCAATCAAATGCAAAAGGAACATAAAGGAGAATGAGAAACCAATTCCTTTTGGATTAAGACTTGATTCTATTCAATGCCCAAAAGAACTTAAAGAAGAATGAGAAACCAACTCTTTAAGGAATAAAACATGCTTCCAATCTATTGCAGAAGGAACATAAAGGAGAATGAGAAACCAATACCTTTTGGATTAAGACTTGATTCGATTCAATGCCCAAAAGAACTTAAAGAAGAATGAGAAACCAATTCCTTAAGGAATAAGACTTGCTTCCAATCAATTGCAAAAGGGACAGAAAGGAGAATGAGAAACCATTTCCTTTTGGATTAAGACTTGATTCTATTCAACGCCCAAAAGAACTTAAAGAAGAATGAGAAACCAATTCCTTAAGGAATAAGACTTGCTTCCAATCAATTGCAAGAGGAACATAAAGGAGAATGAGAAACCAATTCCTTTTGGATTAAGACTTGATTCTATTCAATGCCCAAAAGAACTTAAAGAAGAATGAGAAACCAATTCCATAAGGAGTTGGTTTCTCATTCTTATTTTGGATTAAGACTTGCTTCAAATCAAATGCAAAAGGAACATTAAGGAGAATGAGAAACCAATTGCTTTTGGATTAAGAGTTGATTCTATTCAACGCCCAAAATAACTTAAAGAAGAATGAGAAGCCAATTCTTTAAGGAATAAAACTTGCTTTCAATTAAATGCAAAAGCAACATAAAGGAGAATGAGAAACCAAATCCTTAGGGAATAAGACTTGCTCACAATCAATTGGAAAATGAACATAATAGGGAATGAGAAACCAATTCCTTTTGGACTAAGCCTTGTTTCCATTCAATGCCCAAAATAACTTAAAGAAGAATGAGAAACCAACTCCTTAAGGAATAAGACATGCTTCCAATCTATTGCAAAAGGAACAGAAAGGAGAATGAGAAACCAATACCTTTTGGATTAAGACTTGATTCTATTCAATGCCCAAAATAACTTAAAGAAGAATGAGAAACCAACTCCTTAAGGAATAAAACATGCTTCCAATCCATTGCAAAAGGAACATAAAGGAGAATGAGAAACCAATACCTTTTGGATTAAGACTTGATTCGATTCAATGCCCAAAAGAACTTAAAGAAGAATGAGAAACCAATTCCTTAAGGAATAAGACTTGCTTCCAATCAATTGCAAGAGGAACATAAAGGAGAATGAGAAACCATTTCCTTTTGGATTAAGACTTGATTCTATTCAACGCCCAAAAGAACTTAAAGAAGAATGAGAAACCAATTCCTTAAGGAATAAGACTTGCTTCCAATCAATTGCAAGAGGAACATAAAGGAGAATGAGAAACCAATTCCTTTTGGATTAAGACTTGATTCTATTCAATGCCCAAAAGAACTTAAAGAAGAATGAGAAACCAATTCCATAAGGAGTTGGTTTCTCATTCTTCTTTTGGATTAAGACTTGCTTCAAATCAAATGCAAAAGGAACATTAAGGAGAATGAGAAACCAATTGCTTTTGGATTTAGAGTTGATTCTATTCAACGCCCAAAATAACTTAAAGAAGAATGAGAAGCCAATTCTTTAAGGAATAAAACTTGCTTTCAATTAAATGCAAAAGCAACATAAAGGAGAATGAGAAACCAAATCCTTAGGGAATAAGACTTGCTCACAATCAATTGGAAAATGAACATAATAGGGAATGAGAAACCAATTCCTTTTGGACTAAGCCTTGTTTCCATTCAATGCCCAAAATAACTTAAAGAAGAATGAGAAACCAACTCCTTAAGGAATAAGACATGCTTCCAATCTATTGCAAAAGGAACAGAAAGGAGAATGAGAAACCAATACCTTTTGGATTAAGACTTGATTCTATTCAATGCCCAAAAGAACTTAAAGAAGAATGAGAAACCAATTCCTTAAGGAATAAGACATGCTTCTAATCTATTGAAAAAGGAACATAAAGGAGAATGCGAAACCAATACCTTTTGGATTAAGACTTGATTCTATTCAATGCCCAAAAGAACTTAAAGAAGAATGAGAAACCAATTCCATAAGGAGTTGGTTTCTCATTCTTCTTTTGGATTAAGACTTGCTTCAAATCAAATGCAAAAGGAACATTAAGGAGAATGAGAAACCAATTGCTTTTGGATTAAGAGTTGATTCTATTCAACGCCCAAAATAACTTAAAGAAGAATGAGAAACCAATTCCTTAAGGAATAAGACTTGCTTCCAATCAATTGCAAGAGGAACATAAAGGAGAATGAGAAACCAATCCCTTTTGGATTAAGACTTGATTCTATTCAATGCCCAAAAGAACTTAAAGAAGAATGAGAAACCAATTCCTTAAGGAATAAGACTTGCTCACAATCAATTGGAAAATGAACATAATAGGGAATAAGAAACCAATTCCTTTTGGACTAAGCCTTGTTTCCATTCAATGCCCAAAATAACTTAAAGAAGAATGAGAAACCAACTCCTTAAGGAATAAGACATGCTTCCAATCTATTGCAAAAGGAACAGAAAGGAGAATGAGAAACCAATACCTTTTGGATTAAGACTTGATTCTATTCAATGCCCAAAAGAACATAAAGAAGAATGAGAAACCAATTCCTTAAGGAATAAGACTTGCTTCCAATCAATTGCAAGAGGAACATAAAGGAGAATGAGAAACCAATTCCTTTTGGATTAAGACTTGATTCTATTCAATGCCCAAAAGAACTTAAAGAAGAATGAGAAACCAATTCCATAAGGAGTTGGTTTCTCATTCTTCTTTTGGATTAAGACTTGCTTCAAATCAAATGCAAGAGGAACATAAAGGAGAATGAGAAACCATTTCCTTTTGGATTAAGACTTGATTCTATTCAACGCCCAAAAGAACTTAAAGAAGAATGAGAAACCAATTCTTTAAGGAATAAAACTTGCTTTCAATTAAATGCAAAAGCAACATAAAGGAGAATGAGAAACCAAATCCTTAGGGAATAAGACTTGCTCACAATCAATTGGAAAAGGGACAGAAAGGAGAATGAGAAACCATTTCCTTTTGGATTAAGACTTGATTCTATTCAACGCCCAAAAGAACTTAAAGAAGAATGAGAAACCAATTCCTTAAGGAATAAGACATGCTTCAATCTATTGCAAAAAGGAACAGAAGGAGAATGAGAAACCAATACCTTTTGGATTAAGACTTGATTCTATTCAAATGCCCAAAAGGAACTTAAAGAAGAATGAGAAACCAATTGCTTTTGGAATAAAACATGATTCCAATCAACGCAAAAGGAACATAAAGAAGAATGAGAAGCCAATACCTTTTGGATTAAGACTTGATTTCAATTCAATGCAAAAGAACTTAAAGAAGAATGAGAAACCAATTCCATAAGGAATAAGACTTGCTTACAATCAATTGGAAAATGGAACATAAAGGAGAATGAGAAACCAATTCCTTTTGGATTAAGACTTGATTCTATTCAATGCCCAAAAGAACTTAAAGAAGAATGAGAAACCAATTCCTTAAGGAATAAGACTTGCTTCCAATCAATTGCAAGAGGAACATAAAGGAGAATGAGAAACCAATTCCTTTTGGATTAAGACTTGATTTCAATCAATGGCCAAAAGAACTTGAAGAAGAATGAGAAACCAACTCCTTAAGGAATAATAAGACATGCTTCAAATCAAATCCAAAAGGAACATAAAGGAGAATGAGAAACCAATACCTTTTGGATTAAGAGTTGATTCTATTCAATGCCCAAAAGAACTTAAAGAAGAATGAGAAACCAATTCTTTGAGGAATAAGACTTGCTTCCAATCACATGCAAAAGCAACATAAAGGAGAATGAGAAACCAAATCCTTAGGGAATAAGACTTGCTTACAATCAATTGGAAAATGAACATAATAGAGAATGAGAAACCAATTCCTTTTGGACTAAGACTTGTTTCCATTCAATGCCCAAAATAACTTAAAGAAGAATGAGAAACCAATTCCTTAAGGAATAAGACTTGCTTCCAATCAATTGCAAGAGGAACATAAAGGAGAATGAGAAACCAATTCCTTTTGGACTAAGACTTGTTTCCATTCAATGCCCAAAATAACTTAAAGAAGAATGAGAAACCAACTCCTTAAGGAATAAGACATGCTTCTAATCTATTGAAAAAGGAACATAAAGGAGAATGCGAAACCAATACCTTTTGGATTAAGACTTGATTCTATTCAATGCCCAAAAGAACTTAAAGAAGAATGAGAAACCAATTCCATAAGGAGTTGGTTTCTCATTCTTCTTTTGGATTAAGACTTGCTTCAAATCAAATGCAAAAGGAACATTAAGGAGAATGAGAAACCAATTGCTTTTGGATTTAGAGTTGATTCTATTCAACGCCCAAAATAACTTAAAGAAGAATGAGAAGCCAATTCTTTAAGGAATAAAACTTGCTTTCAATTAAATGCAAAAGCAACATAAAGGAGAATGAGAAACCAAATCCTTAGGGAATAAGACTTGCTCACAATCAATTGGAAAATGAACATAATAGAGAATGAGAAACCAATTCCTTTTGGACTAAGACTTGTTTCCATTCAATGCCCAAAATAACTTAAAGAAGAATGAGAAACCAATTCCTTAAGGAATAAGACTTGCTTCCAATCAATTGCAAGAGGAACATAAAGGAGAATGAGAAACCAATTCCTTTTGGATTAAGACTTGATTCTATTCAATGCCCAAAAGAACTTAAAGAAGAATGAGAAACCAACTCCTTAAGGAATAAGACTTGCTTCCAATCAATTGCAAGAGGAACATAAAGGAGAATGAGAAACCAATACCTTTTGGATTAAGACTTGATTCGATTCAATGCCCAAAAGAACTTAAAGAAGAATGAGAAACCAATTCCTTAAGGAATAAGACTTCCAATCAATTGCAAGAGGAACATAAAGGAGAATGAGAAACCATTTCCTTTTGGATTAAGACTTGATTCTATTCAACGCCCAAAAGAACTTAAAGAAGAATGAGAAACCAATTCCTTAAGGAATAAGACTTGCTTCCAATCAATTGCAAAAGGAACATAAAGGAGAACGAGAAGCCAATTCCTTAGGGAATAAGACTTGATTCTATTCAATGGAAAAAAGAACTTAAAAGGAATGAGAAACCAATTCCATAAGGAGTTGGTTTCTCATTCTTCTTTGGATTAAGACCTTATTTCCATTCAATGCCCAAAAGGAACCTTAAAGAAGAATGAGAAACCAATCTCCTTTTGGATTAAGAGTTGCTTCCATTCAATTGCAAAATAACTTAAAGGAAAATGAGCAACCAATTCCTTTTGGATTAAGACTTGATTCTATTCAATGCCCAAAAGCAACATAAAGGAGAAGGAGAAACCAAATCCTTAGGGAATAAGACTTGCTCCCATTCAACGGCAAAATGAACATAAAGGAGAATGAGAAACCAATACCTTTTGGATTAAGACTTGATTCTATTCAATGCCCAAAAGAACTTAAAGAAGAATGAGAAACCACTTCCTTAAGGAATAAGACTTGCTTCCAATCAATTGCAAAAGGAACATAAAGGAGAATGAGAAACCAATACCTTTTGGATTAAGACTTGATTCTATTCAATGCCCAAAAGAACTTAAAGAAGAATGAGAAACCAATTCCTTAAGGAATAAGACTTGCTTCCAATCAATTGCAGAAGGAACATAAAGGAGAATGAGAAACCAATTCCTTTTGGATTAAGACTTGATTCCATTCAATGCCCAAAAGAACTTAAAGAAGAATGAGAAACCAATTCCTTAAGGAATAAGACTTGCTTCCAATCAATTGCAAAAGGAACATAAAGGAGAATGAGAAACCAATTCCTTTTGGATTAAGACTTGATTCTATTCAACGCCCAAAAGAACTTAAAGAAGAATGAGAAACCAATTCCATAAGGAGTTGGTTTCTCATTCTTCTTTTGGATTAAGACTTGCTTCAAATCAAATGCAAAAGGAACATAAAGGAGAATGAGAAACCAATTCCTTTTGGATTAAGACTTGATTCTATTCAACGCCCAAAAGAACTTAAAGAAGAATGAGAAACCAATTCTTTAAGGAATAAAACTTGCTTTCAATTAAATGCAAAAGCAACATAAAGGAGAATGAGAAACCAAATCTGATACGAGCTCAGGAGGGCAAATTGGACATTCCAGCACTAAAGGGCAAGATGGGAATTTCAACATGCCCGTGGGACCTATCACAAGGGCAAGAGCAAAGATGCTGAAAGAAAGCTTTGGGAACTTAGCCAAGTCATTTGTGGAAGAGATGAATCAAGAATGGGCTAAGGAAGAGAAGACAAAGCTAAATGGGCCACCTAGTGAAAGCGGGCAGCCCATATCTCTAAGTGTGGCACAATGAGATTAAAATGTATTATGCCCATAATTGGGCCAAGTTTTATTTAATTATCTTTGTTAGTTTTCTTTAGAAGACATTTAGTTATTTTGAGGTGTTTTATTCAGCCCAATTGTTTGTTTTGCAAGTTGGGCCTTTTCTAGTGGGCTAGGTTTAATTTAACCTAATGTAAGAGGTATAAATACCTCATAAACAAGTGTAGCAGCAGCTTTCTCATTATTGAATTACATTTTCTGGTTTCTTCTAAGAAACTCTCAATTGTGTGCAAGTGAGGAGTGATCATCTTTACTTGTTGCATCAAGAAACTGAATAGACTATTACAAAGGTAAATTTTCTTGTGATATTTGTTCAGTTTCATCTTTCTTATCCCAATTATCTACGTTTCTAAGAACGGGTTTCTTAGGGGTTTAGTAGGGGGGTGTATATCCTATTGCTTGTCTCCTATCAAAGTGTGTGTTCAGGGTTTCGGGATCGTTATATCCTTGGGGTTCCGCATCATTTGGTATCAGAGCAGGCTGTAGATAAATTCCTATTTATCTGCGTTTTTGTTGGCTACATTTTGTCATCTATTTTTTTCTGCTCTGGGTTTTTCTTTGCTGTCCCATTTTTTTTTTCTGTTCTGCTGTTTCTATTGTTTCTATTTTGCTATTTTGTATTTCAGATCAAAAACAGAAAACGTGAAAAAAAAAGAAAAACGTGAAAAAAAAAAAGTGTCTGCAGAATCCATTGGAAAACAAAAAACGTGAAAAAAAAAACGAAAAAAAAAAACGCGAAAAAAAAAAAAAAACTGCAGAATTTCAGAATTGTTTTAATCCACAATTGAAACCAGTTTTGGTGTGATTCTTGTCTTGTTTTCTTCTGTCACCACTTTCTTTGGTTCCAATCTTGTGTTTTCTTGGCACATTCTTGATCTTAATTTGCATCAGTTTCCTTCATTTGTTAGTGTCTAATTCTTTCTTGCTGGTTTTGCATTTCCTTTGGTCCTCAACTAGAGTTTTCTTTTGCTGGTTTATCATTCATTTTCTGTCCCAAATATTGCTTGTGAATTTGAGTTTGTTTTGGTTTGTTTAATTTCTGAAGTGCAACAACCAAAAGTGGTCAAAAGAGGTAAAAGGCAAGAGTGTTGAGTTCAAAAGAGGGTACAAGCCTGAATTGAGTGCAAACACGAGTGCCCCCAAATTTCTGAGTGAAAACACGTGAGAGAGTGAACTGTGAGGTTACTTTATTAACACTTTGCAGGTTATTTCCAATGGCTGAAGAGGAAGCTCCCATGACACCAGATATGAAGGTGATATACCAAGCCTTTGTTTCTCAATTTCAGAAATTGAATAGTAGACTTGATGATATGGATGAATGGAGAAGGGAAGTGACACAAGCTATCTCCGAGAGTAGTAGACGGGGTGATCAGAGGCATAGACGAAATCACAATGATTTCAATCGTGAGCCATATGAGGAGGAATCTGATGGAGCTGAATCAGTTAGAAATAGGAGAGCTAGGAACCGAGGAAGACAAGATAGCAACATTAATGCTATCAAAATGCAAATTCCTCCATTCAAGGGAAGAAACGATGCTGAAGCCTACTTAGAATGGGAAAGGAAAGTTGAGATGATCTTTGCATGCCATTATTATCTTCAAGAGAAGAAAGTGAGATTGGCTGTGGTGGAGTTTTCAGATTATGCACTAGTTTGGTGGGATGAGCTAATGAAGTCTAGAAGGAGGAATGGTGAGCGGCCTATTGAGACTTGGGAAGAGATGAAGCAAGTGATGAAGAAAAGATTTGTACCTTCTTATTATTACAGGGAGGTGCACCAGAAATTACATAGGCTCACACAAGGTTCTAAATCAGTGGAGGATTACCACAAAGAGATGGAGATGCTCATGATCAAGGCCAACATAGAGGAGGACATGGAAGTGACTATGGCAAGATTTATGGGTGGTCTAAACAAAGAAATTGCAGATGTGGTGGAATTACAAAGATTATGTGGAGATGGATGATTTGGTTAGCATGGCAATGAAGGTGGAGAAGCAACAAAATCAAAGGAGGGCAGCCAAAGCATTTTCCACTTCCAACTCAAAGTGGAGTTCTAAATGGCCAAGCTATGAGGACACCAAAAAGAATAAAGGTTCAGATTCCAAGGAAAAGGGGCTAGATACAACAAAGAAGAAAGGTAGTTCTAACTCATCTTCTTCTATTGCTAATTCTAGACATAGAGATATCAAATGCTTCAAATGTCAAGGTTTGGGTCATTATGCATCGATTGCCCAAACAAGAGGATGATGGTAATTAGGGGTGGAGAAGTTGTATCTGAATCTGATGATGGTAATGAGCCTGATGCAAGTGATAGTATGCCACCTTTGGAGGATTGTTCGATCTTTGATGAACATGTGGAGTATCTTTGTGCATGGTGAGTCTCTTGTTGCTAGGCGTGCATTGAATTTGCAAGTTAAGGAAGATAGCTTGGAGCAAAGGGAAAATATATTCCACACCAGGTGCTTAGTTAGTGGAAAGGTATGTAGCTTGATCATTGATGGTGGGAGTTGTACTAGTGTTACGAGTACTACTTTAGTTGAGAAGCTAGGGTTGAAGTGTGATAAGCATCCTAATCCATATAGGTTGCAATGGTTGAATGATAGTGGAGAAGTGAAAGTTACTAGACAGGTTATGGTTGCATTTTCTATTGGAAAATATTGTGATGAAGTGGTGTGTGATGTAGTACCCATGCAAGCAAGTCATTTATTGTTGGGGAGACCATGGCAATTTGATAGGCGTGTGCAACATGATGGGTACAAGAACAGGTATTCCTTTGAGCATAATGGTCACAAGTTCACACTTGCTCCATTATCGCCAAAGAGGTGTATCTTGATCAAGTAAAACTTCAACAATCTTCTCTTGGGAATTCAGAAAGTAAGGCAAAGAAAAGAAGAGAGAAAAGAGACCATGAGAGAAAAGAAAAAAGATAAGGGCCCAATGGTGAGTGAAAAGAAAGGAAAGAATCTGAATAGTGAAAAGAAAGAGATGAGTGAAAGAAAAGAAAAGAGTGAGAAAAATGAAGAAAGTGAAAGAATTGAGAGAAAATCATGTTTCTATGCAAAAGAGAGGGATTTGAAATGTGCTTTTCTAGGCAAGAGAGCAATGGCTATGATAAGGTTTAGGGAGATTTTTCTTACTGAAACTAACCTTAACCCAAATTTGCCTAGTAGATTTGTTTCTTTGTTGCAGAAATTTGATGATATTTTCCCTAATCAGGTGCCAAGTGAATTACCACCATTGAGAGGGACTTCATGGCGTGCGGTTGTTGGTAAGAATTTGAAGACTTGGGAAGATTGTTTGCCTTTTATTGAGTTTGCCTATAATAGGACTATACATTCTTCTACAGGTTTTTCTCCATTTGATATTGTGTATGGTTTTAATCCTTTAACTATTTTGGATTTAATGCCTTTGCCTTTGAGTGATATTGTTAGTTTAGATGGTGAAAGCAAGGCTGAAAAGGATAAAGATATGCACATGAAGGCATGTGAGATGATTGAGAAGAGAAGGTGTTGACAACCCAAAGAGTGAATAAGGGCCACAAACAAATTGTGTTTAAAGCTGGTGATTGGGTTTGGATTCATTTAAGGAAGGACAAGTTTCCTACTCATAGGAAATCTAAACTTGACTCAAGGAGAGATGGTTCATTTCAAGTGATAGAGAGGATCAATGACAATGCATATAAGATTGACCTCCCAGGTGAGTATAATATTTTAGTTACTTTTAATGTTTCTGACCTTTCTCCATTTGATATGGATGCAGATTCGAGGACGAATCTTTTTGAGGAGGGAGGGAATGATACGAGCTCAGGAGGGCAAATTGGACATTCCAGCACTAAAGGGCAAGATGGGAATTTCAACATGCCCGTGGGACCTATCACAAGGGCAAGAGCAAAGATGCTGAAAGAAAGCTTTGGGAACTTAGCCAAGTCATTTGTGGAAGAGATGAATCAAGAATGGGCTAAGGAAGAGAAGACAAAGCTAAATGGGCCACCTAGTGAAAGCGGGCAGCCCATATCTCTAAGTGTGGCACAATGAGATTAAAATGTATTATGCCCATAATTGGGCCAAGTTTTATTTAATTATCTTTGTTAGTTTTCTTTAGAAGACATTTAGTTATTTTGAGGTGTTTTATTCAGCCCAATTGTTTGTTTTGCAAGTTGGGCCTTTTCTAGTGGGCTAGGTTTAATTTAACCTAATGTAAGAGGTATAAATACCTCATAAACAAGTGTAGCAGCAGCTTTCTCATTATTGAATTACATTTTCTGGTTTCTTCTAAGAAACTCTCAATTGTGTGCAAGTGAGGAGTGATCATCTTTACTTGTTGCATCAAGAAACTGAATAGACTATTACAAAGGTAAATTTTCTTGTGATATTTGTTCAGTTTCATCTTTCTTATCCCAATTATCTACGTTTCTAAGAACGGGTTTCTTAGGGGTTTAGTAGGGAGGGTGTTTATCCTATTGCTTGTCTCCTATCAAAGTGTGTGTTCGGGGTTTCGGGATCGTTATATCCTTGGGGTTCCGCATCAAAATGCAAAAGGAACATTAAGGAGAATGAGAAACCAATTGCTTTTGGATTAAGAGTTGATTCTATTCAACGCCCAAAATGAACATAATAGGGAATGAGAAACCAATTCCTTTTGGACTAAGACTTGTTTCCATTCAATGCCCAAAATAACTTAAAGAAGAATGAGAAACCAATTCCTTAAGGAATAAGACTTGCTTCCAATCAATTGCAAGAGGAACATAAAGGAGAATGAGAAACCAATTCCTTTTGGATTAAGACTTGATTCTATTCAATGCCCAAAAGAACTTAAAGAAGAATGAGAAACCAACTCCTTAAGGAATAAAACATGCTTCCAATCTATTGCAAAAGGAACAGAAAGGAGAATGAGAAACCAATACCTTTTGGATTAAGACTTGATTCTATTCAATGCCCAAAAGAACTTAAAGAAGAATGAGAAACCAATTCCTTAAGGAATAAGACTTGCTTCCAATCAATTGCAAGAGGAACATAAAGGAGAATGAGAAACCATTTCCTTTTGGATTAAGACTTGATTCTATTCAATGCCCAAAAGAACTTAAAGAAGAATGAGAAACCAATTCCTTAAGGAATAAGACTTGCTTCCAATCAATTGCAAGAGGAACATAAAGGAGAATGAGAAACCAATTCCTTTTGGATTAAGACTTGATTCTATTCAATGCCCAAAAGAACTTAAAGAAGAATGAGAAACCAATTCCATAAGGAGTTGGTTTCTCATTCTTCTTTTGGATTAAGACTTGCTTCAAATCAAATGCAAAAGGAACATTAAGGAGAATGAGAAACCAATTGCTTTTGGACTAAGACTTGTTTCCATTCAATGCCCAAAATAACTTAAAGAAGAACGAGAAACCAACTCCCAATCCTTTAGGAATAAAACTTGCTTTAATTAAATGCAAAAAGGAACATAAAGGAGAATGAGCAACCAAATCCTATGGGAATAAGACTTGCTCACAATCAATTGGAAAATGAACATAATAGGGAATGAGAAACCAATTCCTTTTGGACTAAGCCTTGTTTCCATTCAATGCCCAAAATAACTTAAAGAAGAATGAGAAACCAACTCCTTAAGGAATAAGACATGCTTCCAATCTATTGCAAAAGGAACAGAAAGGAGAATGAGAAACCAATACCTTTTGGATTAAGACTTGATTCTATTCAATGCCCAAAAGAACTTAAAGAAGAATGAGAAACCAATTCCTTAAGGAATAAGACTTGCTTCCAATCAATTGCAAGAGGAACATAAAGGAGAATGAGAAACCAATTCCTTTTGGACTAAGACTTGTTTCCATTCAATGCCCAAAATAACTTAAAGAAGAATGAGAAACCAACTCCTTAAGGAATAAGACATGCTTCTAATCTATTGAAAAAGGAACATAAAGGAGAATGCGAAACCAATACCTTTTGGATTAAGACTTGATTCTATTCAATGCCCAAAAGAACTTAAAGAAGAATGAGAAACCAATTCCATAAGGAGTTGGTTTCTCATTCTTCTTTTGGATTAAGACTTGCTTCAAATCAAATGCAAAAGGAACATTAAGGAGAATGAGAAACCAATTGCTTTTGGATTTAGAGTTGATTCTATTCAACGCCCAAAATAACTTAAAGAAGAATGAGAAGCCAATTCTTTAAGGAATAAAACTTGCTTTCAATTAAATGCAAAAGCAACATAAAGGAGAATGAGAAACCAAATCCTTAGGGAATAAGACTTGCTTACAATCAATTGGAAAATGAACATAATAGAGAATGAGAAACCAATTCCTTTTGGACTAAGACTTGTTTCCATTCAATGCCCAAAATAACTTAAAGAAGAATGAGAAACCAATTCCTTAAGGAATAAGACTTGCTTCCAATCAATTGCAAGAGGAACATAAAGGAGAATGAGAAACCAATTCCTTTTGGATTAAGACTTGATTCTATTCAATGCCCAAAAGAACTTAAAGAAGAATGAGAAACCAACTCCTTAAGGAATAAAACATGCTTCCAATCCATTGCAAAAGGAACATAAAGGAGAATGAGAAACCAATACCTTTTGGATTAAGACTTGATTCGATTCAATGCCCAAAAGAACTTAAAGAAGAATGAGAAACCAATTCCTTAAGGAATAAGACTTGCTTCCAATCAATTGCAAGAGGAACATAATGGAGAATGAGAAACCATTTCCTTTTGGATTAAGACTTGATTCTATTCAATCAAAAGAACTTAAAGAAGAATGAGAAACCAATTCCATAAGGAGTTGGTTTCTCATTCTTCTTTTGGATTAAGACTTGCTTCAAATCAAATGCAAAAGGAACATTAAGGAGAATGAGAAACCAATTGCTTTTGGATTTAGAGTTGATTCTATTCAATCAATTCAAAATAACTTAAAGAAGAATGAGAAGCCAATTCTTTAAGGGATAACACTTGCTTTCAATTAAATGCAAAAGCAACATAAAGGAGAATGAGAAACCAAATCCTAAAGGAATAAGACTTGCTTACAATCAATTGGAAAATGAACATAAAGGGGAATGAGAAACCAATTCCTTTTGGACTAAGACTTGTTTCCATTCAATGCCCAAAATAACTTAAAGAAGAATGAGAAACCAATTCCTTAAGGAATAAGACTTGCTTCCAATCAATTGCAAGAGGAACATAAAGGAGAATGAGAAACCAATTCCTTTTGGATTAAGACTTGATTCTATTCAATGCCCAAAAGAACTTAAAGAAGAATGAGAAACCAACTCCTTAAGGAATAAAACATGCTTCCAATCCATTGCAAAAGGAACATAAAGGAGAATGAGAAACCAATACCTTTTGGATTAAGACTTGATTCGATTCAATGCCCAAAAGAACTTAAAGAAGAATGAGAAACCAATTCCTTAAGGAATAAGACACGATTCCAATCAATTGCAAGAGGAACATAAAGGAGAATGAGAAACCAATTCCTTTTGGATTAAGACTTGATTCTATTCAATGCCCAAAAGAACTTAAAGAAGAATGAGAAACCAATTCCATAAGGAGTTGGTTTCTCATTCTTCTTTTGGATTAAGACTTGCTTCAAATCAAATGCAAAAGGAACATTAAGGAGAATGAGAAACCAATTGCTTTTGGATTAAGAGTTGATTCTATTCAACGCCCAAAATAACTTAAAGAAGAATGAGAAGCCAATTCTTTAAGGAATAAAACTTGCTTTCAATTAAATGCAAAAGCAACATAAAGGAGAATGAGAAACCAAATCCTTAGGGAATAAGACTTGCTTACATTCAATTGGAAAATGAACATAATAGAGAATGAGAAACCAATTCCTTTTGGACTAAGACTTGTTTCCATTCAATGCCCAAAATAACTTAAAGAAGAATGAGAAACCAACTCCTTACGGAATAAGACATGCTTCCAATCTATTGCAAAAGGAACATAAAGGAGAATGAGAAACCAGTACCTTTTGGATTAAGACTTGATTCTATTCAATGCCCAAAAGAACTTAAAGAAGAATGAGAAACCACTTCCTTAAGGAATAAGACTTGCTTCCAATCAATTGCAAGAGGAACATAAAGGAGAATGAGAAACCATTTCCTTTTGGATTAAGACTTGATTCTATTCAATGCCC
>CM062516.1:31358747-31439525 GCA_031439585.1 Pterocarpus macrocarpus | reverse complement strand
CTCCTTCCATCAAGCCTCCTTCTACCTTCGTCAGCATCATGATGATCTTGATTTTCTAACCGCTCAATTCTCACATATAACTCCTCTGTATGCTCCCTCATCATCCTTTCCATTTGAGCTGTAATAGCCTCCACTAATAATCTGTTGTTTCCTTCAAGAGGAGGGCTACCACTACCACCTATTCCTACCATCATTCAAGTAAAAGAAAACAAAAGTGAAAGTAATGGGACCTCACCACACTTCTCACGTGTTTACACTCTTAGAAATGTATCACTCGTGTTTGTTGCTCTCTAATAGGCTTTTGTGTAAGGTGCTCTCTTGCCTTTTACCACTCAAGTGCTCTTGTAGGCTCTTAAATGGAATCACAAGTCAACTCAAAGAGAAACTCCAAAAACACTTATGCCAAATCACAAAACAAACAAGAGGTCAAACAAAAGAAAACTCTAAGACAAAACTTTTAAGATCCAAAGAGACAAGCAAGAAAAACTAAACAAGGACAAGCACGCTCAAATCAGAGGCCAAACAAGACAAGAACAAGCCAAAGGTTTGAAGAACAATAAGAAACAAGCCAATGTTTTGACTTTTTTTTTTTTCAAATTCTGCATTTTTTTTTTCAATTCTATTTTTTTTTTTTAATCCGCTCTTGATGATTGTAGATGAACAGACCAACTGGAATCACATCAAAACAAGCACATATTTAACAACTAAACATCAAACTAACAAAGTTTAAAAAGATTAGAATGAAACAATTCCCAAGAACGTCAAGAACATATGATGAACATTTTGCACCTTTTTTGTTTATTTTTTTTTTCTAGCCCACTGATCCAATGTAATATCAACAAAGACAGAATTGGAAGTTAGAAGAACATCAAGAAATTAAGCAAAGTAAAAAGGATGAATCAAACAAGAACACAGAAAACAAATCGCAAAAATCGCACTAGACTGAGTTCGGAATAAAAACTCACTGTATCTCGAGCTACAAGATTCCGATTTCAATGATTCAAAAGCGAGATGAAAGATGAGATTCTGAACTTCAGAAAAGACCCAAGAAACACCGAAATATGATACAGAAAACTCAAGATATGAAACAAAGAAAACTGACTAATTCTGCAACTCGAAGACGTTGGCTCTGATACCAAATGTTACGATCCATTATCCATAAACCCTAATTTCTGGTGTATTTCATTTGTAATTCAATCAAGGAGAAATAAAAACACAAAAAGATGGAAGAGATAAGAATGGAATTGGTTGGAGAGCGCCACAATCAAGGATGATTGATAAGCCAAGGGTGATCGCCACAAAAGCAATTGGAAACTTTTGATAAGACCTAGGGTTCCAAACAAGAACCAAAGAGACACTTTTACTAAAAGTATTCTGATTTCAATTTGCCAAAAGTCCCTTCAAAAGGTGTTTACAAGGTTTATAAAAGAAACTAAAGTTTAGCAAATGGGCTGCAACACTTAGCCCAAGATTAAGAATGAGTAAAAGACTAAATAGCTAAAAACAAGTGATGGGCTATATGAAATTACAAGCCCAATTACATTATTACTAACTTAAAATTAACAAGCCCAAAGATATAACTAAGCTTATTCAGCCACGTGAATGCAATGGACTAGTGTTGGGTCTTCATCTTCTTGAATGGGCTTTGCCTCAAACAAACTTGAAATCATTTGGCCCAAAGCTTCCTTGGCTCTCTTTGATTTGGATCTAGTCATTCGTCCACCAAGTCCTTCCAAAGGATCTCCTCCTTGCCTTTGCTTTTGTGAGTCTACTTTATCTTCCTTGATCACATCAGTAACCAATTCCTTTTCGACTAAGACTTGATTCCACTTAATGCTCAAAAGAACTTGAAGAAGAATGAGAAACCAATTCCTTAAATATTAAGAATTGCTTCCAATCAATTGCTAAAGGCATATAAAGGAGAATAAGAAACCAAGTCCTTTTGGATTAAGATTTGATTCCATTCAATGCCCAAAAGAACTTAAAGAAGAATGAGAAACCAATCCATTAAGGAATAAGACTTGCTTCCAATCAATCACAAAATGGACATAAAGGAGAATGATAAACCAATTCCTCAAGGAATAAGAGTTGCTTCCAATCAATTACGAAAGGAACATAAAGGAGAATGAAAAACCAATTCCTTTTAGATTAAGACTTGATTCCATTTAATGCCCAAAAGAACTTAAAGAAAAATGACAAACCAATTCCTTAAGGAATAAGACTCGCTTCCAATCAATTGCAAAAGGAACATAAAGGAGAACAAGGAACCAACTCCTTAAGGTATAAGGCTTACTTCCAATCAATTGCAAAAGGAACATAAAGGAGAATGAGAAACCAATTCCTTTTGGACTAAGATTTGATTCCATTCAATGCCCAAAAGAACATAAAGAACAATGAGAAACCAATTCCTTTTGAATTGAGACATGATTCATTCATTGCCCAAAAGAACTTAGAGAAGAATGAGAAACCAATTCTTTTTGGATTAAAATTTGATTCCATTCAAAGTACAAAAGAACCTAAAGAAGAATGAGAAACCAATTCCTTTTGAATAGAGACATGATTCCATTCATTGCCCAAAAGAACATAGAGAAGAATGAGAAGCCGATTCCTTTTGGATTAAGACTTGATTCCATTCAATGCCCAAAAGAACTTAAAGAAGAATGAAAAACCAATTCCATAAAGAATAAGACTTGCTTCTAATCAATTGCTGATAAGTGCATTTTATTCACTTATTTTATATTCTTTTCTATGCTTGTTCATAGCTTTAATCTTGTAAATATAATGCTTTTATTTACTATTTGTGTTTTGTAGGAAAATAAGCTTAAGGATGATTTTTGAGCTGAACAAGAGTAAAATGACTCAATTTGGAGCTAATTCAAGAAAATGCTAAGAATTGAGTGCTGGACAGCATGAGTAGTATGTCTTTCCAAGGGCATAACTTTTTGGTCCGAAGTCAAAATGACATGATTCCACTTGGAAATGAAAGTATACATCCAGAGCTTTAATTTGACACCAAGATCACTCAAAAAGTCCAACGGACCAGAGAGATTGAAGCTGCCAAAGTTGGGCCTGGCGCTGACCCGTCATTACATTCAATGCAGTTTTGCTCAATTCAGTTCTCCCTTGATATAAGCCCAAATGGGATGATTCCAGAGCCAAAAATGAAGCCCAAGATGTTAACTTTCCAATGGTGGTCGAATTACTCTCATCCAAGTCCATTTGGTCAATGAAATTTACGTGTGAAGTAGAGCTGCCAGAAAAAATCGAAACTGTCAATTTTGATTAATGAATGGTGGGCCAATTGAGTTCAATTCATTTGTGGGTTTTCATTGTCTGATTATAAGCTGTTAGAAACTTAATTATCAGAATTATTTCTGATAATCACCAATGCTTTGTGAGAATGTAACCTATGAAGCTAGTTTAATGTAGAGTTACAAATGGAGCAGTTACAATTTGGATGGCTAAGATTACATTTTGACAAGAGACCAGCAGCCACAAGGGAGAGGAGCATTTTTGGTTCTGGCTAGAGAGAGAAATTTTTGTGGAGAGAGAAGGAGGTTTCAGCCACTCATCCTTAGAAACCATAGTTACAATATTGGAGTTGGAGAAGTGACATTTTCATCAAGCTTGTAGCTGTGGACATCACTTTTTGCTGCTCTTTAGCTATTTAATTGAGGACAAGAAGAAGATATAGGTGCTGAAGATTAGAGTTTAGGCAACTTTGCTTTCTCCCTTTAGTCTGCACATGTTTTCTTTCTTTCTTAACTCATGTCATGTATTCTTCAATTTGTGATATAGTTTTCTTTAGAATGTTAGGATAAGTTATTTTTATGGTTATGGGTGAACTTTGAACCCTAAATTATCATGTAATTAAATTGATTTTCAGACCTCTATTTTCTTGAGAGTTGATTATATTCTCCTACTCACTTCATGATTATGGTAGTAATGTGACATGTTTGGATTGGCCACCCTTATATTTCATGTTATAGCTGATTGCTAGATTTAGGATTATGATGTTCATTATCCTTTATCCATATGTAGCAACTTATGTACAAACTTAATGGTCAAGTTTTGATTGTATGCAAGGGAGAATATAACCTAAGTCACTTAGTCCTATGTTAGAGACCAACACTTAGATCAATCTATCTTTCTTGTTGCAATTGTTAATTGAACTTAGTGGATGTTCCCTATGTCAATTAGTGATTAGAATATGTTAATGGATGTTCCTTAATCTATTTAAAAGAAGGTAGGTAATAGAATGTTTCATTGCCTAAGATTGGTAACTATAAAAGGAGAATTGGAGGCTGAAATTGAGAACTAATTGCATGATATAATTTGGTGGGGAAAAGGGATTCCATAACCAGTTTTAATTGATTTCAACAGAACAACATCATTTGCTCTTGTTTATTTTTTTTAATTTTCGTGTAATTTTTTTATATAATTTTTGCTTGATTTATAGAAACAACCAACCCCCCCCCATTTTGTGTTACTTTGTCTTTTTAGAGTTTATTAGAATCAGAATCTAAAAGAAGCTAAATAATTAAATTAATTCAATTCCTCGTGGATCGACCCTTTGCTCATTACTAAACTAATTTTTCCTAAACCAATCAAAGGTTTTTAATTTGGTAGTTTAATGACATATCAATTGCTAAGGACATATAAAGGAGAAAGAGAAATCAATTCCTTTTGGATTAAGACTTGATTCCATTCAATGCCCAAAAGAACTTAAAGAAGAATGAGTATTCAATTCCTTTTGGATTAAGATTTGATTCCATTCAATGCCCAATAGAACTTAAAGAAGAATGAGAAACCAATTCTTTAAGGAATAAGACTTGCTTCTAATCAATTGCAAAAGGAACATCAAGTAGAATGGGAAACTAATTCCTTTTGGATTAAGATTTGATTCCATTCAATATAAGAAAGAACATAAAGAAGAATTATGCTTAATCAATCTCCTTCTAACAGCCTATGCAGTTTGTTATCATTTCCAATTGGATGATCCATTAATCCAACTGACGGAAAATTATAAATGGATCAATTTTTTTGATTTTTATTGGAGATTCGGAATAGATGGACTATCTATAGGAAACCAATACCTTTTGGACCAAGACTTGATTCCATTCAATGCCAAGAAGAACTTAAAGAAGAATGAGAAACCAATTCCTTCTTGATTAAGACTTGATTCCATTCAATGCGCAAAAGAACTTAAAGAAGAATGACAAACCAGTTCCTTAAGGAATAAGACTCGCTTCCAATCAATTGCAAAAGGAACATAAAGGAGAATGAGCAACCAATTCCTTAAGGAATAAGGCTTGCTTCCATTCAATTACAAAAGGAACATAAAGGAGAATGAGAAACTAATTCCTTTTGGATTAAGACTTGATTCCATTCAATGCCCAAAAGAACTTAAAGAAGAATGAGAAACCAATTCCTTTTGGACTAAGATTTGATTCCATTCAATGCCCAAAAGAACTTAAAGAAGAATGATAAACCAATTCCTTTTGAATTGAGACATGATTCCATTCATTGCCCAAAAGAACTTAGAGGAAAATGAGAAACCAATTCCTTTTGGATTAAGACTTGATTCCATTCAATGGGCAAAAGAACTTAAAGAAGAATGAGGAACCAATTCATTTTGGACTAAGACTTGATTCCATTCAATGTCCAAAAGAACTAAAAGAAGAATGAGCAACTAATTCCGTAAAGATTAAGACTTGCTTCCAATCAATTGCTAAAGACACATAAAGGAGAATGAGAAACCAATTCATTCTGGATTAAGACTTGATTCCATTCAATGCCGAAAAGAACTTAAAGAAGAATGAGAAACCAATTCCTTAAGGAATAAGACTTTCTTCCAATCAATTGCAACAGGAACATAAATGAAAATGAGAAACTAATTCCTTACGGAATAAGATTTGCTTCCAGTCAATTACAAAAGGAACAGAAAGGAGAATGAGAAACCAATTCCTTTTGGACTAAGATTTGATTCCATTCAATCCCCAAACGAACTTAAAGAAGAATGAGAAACCAATTCCTTTTGAATTAAGACTTGATTCCATTTAGTGTTTAAAAGTACTTAAAGAAGAATGAGAAACCAATTCCTTTTGGATTAAGACTTGATTACATTCAACGCCAAAAAGAACCTAAAGAAAAATGAGAAATCAATTCCTTTTGGACTAAGATTTAATTCCATTCAATACCCCAAAGAACTTAAAGAAGAACGAGAAACCAAATTCATTTTGAAGTGAGACATGATTCCATTCAATGCCTAAAAGAACTTAAAGAAGAATTAGGAACCAATTCCTTTTGGACTAAGACTTGATTCCATTCAATGCCCAAAAGAACTAAAAGAAGAATAAGAAACTAATTCTGTAAAGATTAAGACTTGCTTCCAATCAATTGCTAAAGACACATAAAGGAGAATGAGAAACCAATTCATTCTGGATGAAGACTTGATTCCATTCAATGCTGAAAAGAACTTAAAGAAGAACGAGAAAACAATTCCTTATGGAATAAGACTTTCTTCCAATCAATTGCAAAAGGAACATAAACGAGAATGAGAAACCAATTCCTTAAGAAATAAGACTTGCTTCCAATCAATTACAAAAGGAACATAAAGGAGAATTAGAAACCAATTCCTTTTGGATTAAGACTTGATTCCCAATGCCCAAAACAACTTAATGTAGAATGAGAAACCGATTCCTTTTGGACTAAGATTTGATTCCATTCCATGCCCAAACGAGCTTAAAGAAGATTGAGAACCCAATTCCTTTTGAATTAAGACTTGATTCCATTCAGTGTTTAAAAGTACTCAAAGAAGAATGAGAAACCAATTCTTTTTGCATTAAGACTTGATTCCTTTCAAAGGCAAAAAGAACCTAAAGAAAAATGAGAAATCAATTCCTTTTGGAATAAGATTTGATTTCATTCAACGACCAAAAGAATTTAAAGAAGAAGTAGGAACCAATTCCTTTTGGACTAAGACTTGATTCCATTCAATGCCCAAAAGAACTTAAAGAAGAATGAGAAACCAATTCCGTAAAGAATAAGACTTGCTTCCAATCAATTGCTAAAGACACATAAAGGAGAATGGGAAACCAATTCCCTTTGGATTAAGATTTGATTCCATTCAATGCCCAAAAGAACTTGAAGAAGAACGAGAAACGAATTCCTTAAGAAATAAGACTTTCTTCCAATCAATTGCAAAAGGAACATAAACGAGAATGAGAAACCAATTCCTTAAGAAATAAGACTTGCTTCCAATCAATTACAAAAGGAACATAAAGGAGAATGAGAAACCAATTCCTTGTTATCTACGTTTCCAAGGACAGGTTTCTTCGGGGTTTAGTAGGGAGGGTCTTTATTCTATATCTTGTTTTTTATCAAAGTGTGTGCTTGGGATTTCTGGATCTTTATATCCATGGGGTTGCTCATCAGAACATTAAGGAGATTGAGAAACCAATTCCTTTTGGATTCAGACTTGATTCCATTCAATGCCCAGAAGAACTTAAAGTAGAATGAGAAACCAATTCCTTTTGGACTAAGATTTGATTCCATCAATACCCAAATGAACTTAAAGAAGAATAAGAAACGAATTCCTTTTGAATTAAGACATGATTCCATTAAGTGTTTAAAAGAACATAAAGAAGAATGACAAACCAATTCCTTTTGGATTAAGACTTGATTCCATTCAATGCCCAAAAGAAATTAAAGAAGAATAAGAAACCAATTCCTTAAGGTATAAGACTTGCTTCCAATTTATTGCAAAAGGAACATAAAGGAGAATGAGAAACCAATTCCTGAAGGAATAAGACTTGCTTCCAATCAATTACAAAAGGAACATCAAGGAGAATGAGAAACCAATTCCTTTTGGACTAAGATTTGATTCCATTCAATGCCCAAAAGAACTTAAAGAAGAATGAGAAACCATCTCCTTAAGGATTAAGACTTGCTTCCAATCAATTGCTGAAGGGACATAATGAAGAATGAGAAACCAATTCCTTTTGGATTAAGACTTGATTCCATTCAATGCCCAAAAGAACTTAAAGAAGAACGAGAAACCAATTCCTAAAGGAATAAGGCTTGCTTCCAATCAATTGCAAAACGTACATAAAGGGGAATAAGAAACCAATTCCTCAAGGAATAAGACTTGCTTCCAATCAATAACAAAAGGAACAGAAAGGAGAATAAGAAACCAATTCCTATTTAATTAAGACTTGATTCCATTCAATGGCCAAAAGAACCTAAAGAAGAGTGAGAAACCAATTCCTTTTGGATTAAGACTTGATTCCATTCAATACCCAAAAAAACACAAAGAAGAATGAAAAACCAATTCCTTTTGGATGGAGATTTGATTCCATTCAATGCCCAAAAGAACTTATAGAAGAATGAGACACCAATTCCGTTCGGATTAAGACTTGATTCCATTCAATGGCCAAAAGAACTTAAAGAAGAATGAGGAACCAATTCCTTTGGACTAAGGCTTGATTCCATTCAATGCAAAAAAGAGCATGAAGAAGAATGAGAAACCAATTCCTTAAAGATTAAGACTTGCTTCCAATTAATTGCTAAAGGCACATAAGGGAGAATGAGAAACCAATTCCATTTGGATTAAGACTTAATTCCATTCAATGCTCGACAGAACTTAAAGAAGAATAAGAAACCAATTCCCTAATGAATAGGACTTGCTTCCAATCAATTACAAAAGGAACATAAAGGAGAATGAGAAACTAATTCCTTTTGGATTAAGTCTTGAGTCAATTCAATGCCCAAAAGAACTTGAAGGGGAATGAGAAACCAATTCTTTTTGAATTAAGACTTGATTCCATTCATTGGCCAAAAGAACTTAAAGAAGAATGAGAAACCAATTCCTTTTGGACTAAGATTTGACTCCATTCAATGCCCAAAAGAACTTAAAGAAGAATGAGAAACCATTTTCTTAAAGATTAAGACTTGCTTCCAATCAATTGCTAAAGGCACATAAAGGAGAAGGAGAAATCAATTCCTTTTGGATTAAGACTTGATTCCATTCAATGCATAGAACAAATTAAAGAAGAACGAGAACCCAATTCTTAAAGGAATAAGGCTTGCTTCCAATCAATTGGAAAACAAACATAAAGGGGAATGAGAAACCAATTCCTTAAGGAATAAGACTTGCTTCCAATCTATTATAAAAGGAACACAAAGGAGAATGAGAAATCAATCCCTTTTGCATTAAGACTTGATTCCATTCAATGGCCAAAAGAACTTAAAGAACAATGAGAAACCAATTCCTTAAATGTTACGACTTGCTTCCAATCAATTGCTAAAGGCACATAAAGGAGAATGAGAAACCAATTCCTGAAGGAATAAGACTTGCTTCCAAACAATTACGAACGGAACATCAAGGAGAATGAGAAACCAATTCCTTTGGGATTAAGACTTCATTCCATTGAATGCCCAGAAGAAATTAAAGAAGAATGAGAAACCAATTCCTTTTGGATTAAGACTTGATTGCTTTCATTGTCCAAAAGAACTTAAAGAAGAATGAAAAACCAATTCCTTTTGGAGTAAGATTTGATTCCATTCAATGCCCAAAAGAACTTAATGAAGAATGAGAAACCAATTCTTTAAATGTTACGACTTGCTTCCAATCAATTGGTAAAGGCACATAAAGGAGAATGAGAAATCAATTCCTTTCGGATTAAGACTTGCTTACAATCAATTACAAAAGCAACATAAAGGAGAATGAGAAACCAATTCCTTTTGGATTAAGACTTGATTCCATTCAATGCCCATAAGAACTTAAAGAAGAATGAGCAACCAATTCCTAAAGAAATAAGACTTGCTACAAATCAAATGCAAAAGAAACATAAAGGAGAATGAGAAACCAATTCCTTAAGGAATTAGACTTGCTTACAATCATTTACAAAAGGAACATAAGGGAGAATAAGAAACCAATTCCTTTTGGATTAAGACTTGATTCCATTCAATGCCCAAAAGAACTTAAAGAAGAATGAGAAACCAATTCCTTAAGGAATAAGACTTGCTACAAATCAAATGCAAAAGGAACATAAAGGAGAGTGAGAAACCAATTCCTTTTGGACTAAGACTTGATTCCATTCAATGCCCAAAAAGAACATAAAGAATAATGAGAAACCAATTCCTTAAATGTTACGACTTGCTTCCAATCAATTGCTAAAGGCACATAAAGGAGAATGAGAAATCAATTCCTTTCGGATTAAGACTTGATGCCATTCAAAGTCCAAAAGAACTTAAGGAAGAATGAGAAACCAATTCCTTAATGTATAAGATTTGCTTCCAATCTATTGCAAAAGGAACATAAAGGAGAATGAGAAGCCAATTCTTTAAGGAATAAGACTTGCTTCCAATCAATAACAAAAGGAGCATAAAGGAAATTGAGAAACCAATTCCTTTTAGATTAAGACTTGATTCCATTCAATGCCCAAAAGAACTTAAAGTAGAATGAGAAACCACTTCCGTTTGTACTAAGATTTGATTCCATTCAATGCCCAAACGAACTTAAAGAAGAATGAGCAATGAATTCCTTTTTAATTAAGACTTAATTCCATTCAGTGTTTAAAAGAACTTAAAGAAGAATGAGAAGCCAATTACTTTTAGATTAAAACTGGATTCCATTCAATGCCCAAAAGAAATTAAAGAAGAATGAGAAACCAATTCCTTTTGGATTAAGGCTTGATTACTTTCAATGCCCAAAAGAACTTAAAGAAGAATGAGGAACCAATTCCATTTGGACTAGGGCTTGATTCCATTCAATGACCAAAGGAACATGAAGAAGAATGAGAAACCAATTCCTTAAAGATTAAGACTTGCTTCCAATCAATTGCTAAAGGCACATAAAGGAGAATGAGAAACCAATTCCTTTTGGTTTGAGACTTGATTCGATGCAATGCCCAAAAGAACTTAAAGAAGAATGAGAAACCAATTCCTTAAGGTATAAGATTTGCTTCCAATCGATTGTAAAAGGAACATAAAGGAGAATAAGAAACCAATTCCTGAAGGAACAAGACTTGCTTCTAATCAATTACAAAAGGAAAATAAAGGAGAATGAGAAACCAATTCCTTTTGGATAAAGACTTGATTCTATTCAATGCCTAAAAGAACTTAAAGAAGAATGAGAAATCAATTCTTTAAGGAATAAGACTTGCTTCCAATCAAATGCAAAAGTAACATAAAGGAGAATGTGAAACTAATTCCATTTAGATGAAGACTTGATTCTAGTCAATGCCCAAAAGAACTTAAAGTAGAATGAGAAACCAATTCCTTTTGAACTAAGACTTAATTCCATTCAATGCCCAAAATAACTTAAATAAGAATGAGAAACCAACTCCTTAAGGAATAAGAGTTGCTTCCAATCAATTGCAAAAGGAACATAAAGGAGAATGAGAAACCAATTCCTTTTGGATTAAGACTTGATTCTATTCAATGCCCAAAAGAACTTAAAGAAGAATGAGAAACCAATTCTTTAAGGAATAAGACTTGTTTCCAATCAAATGCAAAAGTAACATAAAGGAGAATGAGAAACCAATTCCTTAAGGAATTAGACTTGCTTACAATTTATTACAAAAGGAACATAAAGGAGAATGAGAAACCAATTCCTTTCGGATGAAGACTTGATTCCATTCAATGCGCAGAAGAAGTTAAAGAAGAATGAGAAACCAATTCCTTAAGGTATAAGACTTGCTTCCAATCTATTGCAAAAGGAACATAAAGGAGAATGAGAAGCCAATTCTTTAAGGAATAAGACTTGCTTCCAATCAATAACAAAAGGAGCATAAAGGAAATTGAGAAACCAATTCCTTTTAGATTAAGACTTGATTCCATTCAATGCCCAAAAGAACTTAAAGTAGAATGAGAAACCACTTCCGTTTGTACTAAGATTTGATTCCATTCAATGCCCAAACGAACTTAAAGAAGAATGAGCAATGAATTCCTTTTTAATTAAGACTTAATTCCATTCAGTGTTTAAAAGAACTTAAAGAAGAATGAGAAGCCAATTACTTTTAGATTAAAACTGGATTCCATTCAATGCCCAAAAGAAATTAAAGAAGAATGAGAAACCAATTCCTTTTGGATTAAGGCTTGATTACTTTCAATGCCCAAAAGAACTTAAAGAAGAATGAGGAACCAATTCCATTTGGACTAGGGCTTGATTCCATTCAATGACCAAAGGAACATGAAGAAGAATGAGAAACCAATTCCTTAAAGATTAAGACTTGCTTCCAATCAATTGCTAAAGGCACATAAAGGAGAATGAGAAACCAATTCCTTTTGGTTTGAGACTTGATTCGATGCAATGCCCAAAAGAACTTAAAGAAGAATGAGAAACCAATTCCTTAAGGTATAAGATTTGCTTCCAATCGATTGTAAAAGGAATATAAAGGAGAATAAGTAACCAATTCCTGAAGGAACAAGACTTGCTTCTAATCAATTACAAAAGGAAAATAAAGGAGAATGAGAAACCAATTCCTTTTGGATAAAGACTTGATTCTATTCAATGCCTAAAAGAACTTAAAGAAGAATGAGAAATCAATTCTTTAAGGAATAAGACTTGCTTCCAATCAAATGCAAAAGTAACAAAAAGGAGAATGTGAAACCAATTCCATTTAGATGAAGACTTGATTCTAGTCAATGCCCAAAAGAACTTAAAGTAGAATGAGAAACCAATTCCTTTTGAACTAAGACTTGATTCCATTCAATGCCCAAAATAACTTAAAGAAGAATGAGAAACCAACTCCTTAAGGAATAAGAGTTGCTTCCAATCAATTGCAAAAGGAACATAAAGGAGAATGAGAAACCAATTCCTTTTGGATTAAGACTTGATTCTATTCAATGCCCAAAAGAACTTAAAGAAGAATGAGAAACCAATTCTTTAAGGAATAAGACTTGTTTCCAATCAAATGCAAAAGTAACATAAAGGAGAATGAGAAACCAATTCCTTTTGGATGAAGACTTGATTCCATTCTATTACAAAAGGAACATCAAGGAGAATGAGAAACCAATTCCTTTTGGATGAAGACTTGATTCCAATCTATTGCAAAAGGAACATAAAGGAGAATGAGAAACCAATTCTTTAACGAATAAGGCTTGCTTCAAATCAATAACAAAAGGAACATAAAGGAGAATGAGAAACCAATTCCTTTTTGATTAAGACTTGATTCCATTCAATGCCCAAAAGAACTTAAAGTAGAATGAGAAACCACTTCCGTTTGTACTAAGATTTGATTCCATTCAATGCCCAAACGAACTTAAAGAAGAATGAGCAATGAATTCCTTTTTAATTAAGACTTAATTCCATTCAGTGTTTAAAAGAACTTAAAGAAGAATGAGAAGCCAATTACTTTTAGATTAAAACTGGATTCCATTCAATGCCCAAAAGAAATTAAAGAAGAATGAGAAACCAATTCCTTTTGGATTAAGGCTTGATTACTTTCAATGCCCAAAAGAACTTAAAGAAGAATGAGGAACCAATTCCATTTGGACTAGGGCTTGATTCCATTCAATGACCAAAGGAACATGAAGAAGAATGAGAAACCAATTCCTTAAAGATTAAGACTTGCTTCCAATCAATTGCTAAAGGCACATAAAGGAGAATGAGAAACCAATTCCTTTTGGTTTGAGACTTGATTCGATGCAATGCCCAAAAGAACTTAAAGAAGAATGAGAAACCAATTCCTTAAGGTATAAGATTTGCTTCCAATCAATTGTAAAAGGAATATAAAGGAGAATAAGTAACCAATTCCTGAAGGAACAAGACTTGCTTCTAATCAATTACAAAAGGAAAATAAAGGAGAATGAGAAACCAATTCCTTTTGGATAAAGACTTGATTCTATTCAATGCCTAAAAGAACTTAAAGAAGAATGAGAAATCAATTCTTTAAGGAATAAGACTTGCTTCCAATCAAATGCAAAAGTAACAAAAAGGAGAATGTGAAACCAATTCCATTTAGATGAAGACTTGATTCTAGTCAATGCCCAAAAGAACTTAAAGTAGAATGAGAAACCAATTCCTTTTGAACTAAGACTTGATTCCATTCAATGCCCAAAATAACTTAAAGAAGAATGAGAAACCAACTCCTTAAGGAATAAGAGTTGCTTCCAATCAATTGCAAAAGGAACATAAAGGAGAATGAGAAACCAATTCCTTTTGGATTAAGACTTGATTCTATTCAATGCCCAAAAGAACTTAAAGAAGAATGAGAAACCAATTCTTTAAGGAATAAGACTTGTTTCCAATCAAATGCAAAAGTAACATAAAGGAGAATGAGAAACCAATTCCTTAAGGAATTAGACTTGCTTACAATCAATTACAAAAGGAACATAAAGGAGAATGAGAAACCAATTCCTTTTGGATGAAGACTTGATTCCATTCTATGCGCAGAAGAAGTTAAAGAAGAATGAGAAACCAATTCCTTAAGAAATAACACTTGCTACAAATCAAATGCAAAAGGAACATAAAGGAGAATGAGAAACCAATTCCTTTTTGATTAAGACTTGATTCCATTCAATGCCCAAAAGAACATAAAGCAGAATGAGAAATCAATTGCTTTTGGACTAAGACTTGTTTGCATTCAATGCCCAAAATAACTTAAAGAAGAATGAGAAACCAACTCCTTAAGGAATAAGACTTGCTTGCAATCATTTTGCAAAACGTAAAGGAGAATGAGAAACCAATTCCGTTTGGATTAAGACTTGATTCTATTCAATGCCCAAAGGAACTTAAAGAAGAATGAGAAACCAACTCCTTAAGGAATAAGACTTGCTTGCAATCATTTTGCAAAACGAACATAAAGGAGAATGAGAAACCAATTCCTTTTGGATTAAGACTTGATTCTATTCAATGCCAAAAAGAACTTAAAGAAGAATGAGAAACCAATTCTTTAAGGAATAAGACTTGTTTCCAATCGAATGCAAAAGTAACATAAAGGAGAATGAGAAACCAATTCCTTAAGGAATTAGACTTGCTTACAATCAATTACAAAAGGAACATAAAGGAGAATGAGAAACCAATTCCTTTTGGATGAAGACTTGATTCCATTCTATGAAAAGAAGTTAAAGAAGAATGAGAAACCAATTCCTTAAGAAATAACACTTGCTACAAATCAAATGCAAAAGGAACATAAAGGAGAATGAGAAACCAATTCCTTTTTTATTAAGACTTGATTCCATTCAATGCCCAAAAGAACATAAAGCAGAATGAGAAATCAATTGCTTTTGGACTAAGACTTGTTTGCATTCAATGTCCAAAATAACTTAAAGAAGAATGAGAAACCAACTCCTTAAGGAATAAGACTTGCTTGCAATCATTTTGCAAAACGAACATAAAGGAGAATGAGAAACCAATTCCTTTTGGATTAAGACTTGATACTATTCAATGCCCAAAAGAACTTAAAGAAGAATGAGAAACCAATTCTTTAAGGAATAAGACTTGCTTCCAATCAAATGCAAAAGTAACATAAAGGAGAATGAGAAACCAATTCCTAAAGGAATTAGACTTGCTTACAAGCAATTACAAAAGGAACATAAAGGAGAATGAGAAACCAATTCCTTTTTGATGAAGACTTGATTCTAGTCAATGGCCAAAAGAACTTAAAGTAGAATGAGAAACCAATTCCTTTTGAACTAAGACTTGATTCCATTCAATGCCCAAAATAACTTAAAGAAGAATGAGAAACCAACTCCTTAAGGAATAAGAGTTGCTTCCAATCAATTGCAAAAGGAACATAAAGGAGAATGAGAAACCAATTCCTTTTGGATTAAGACTTGATTCTATTCAATGCCCAAAAGAACTTAAAGAAGAATGAGAAACCATTTCTTTAAGGAATAAGACTTGTTTCCAATCAAATACAAAAGTAACTTAAAGGAGAATGAGAAACCAATTCCTTTTGGAATTAAGACTTGATTCTATTCAATGCCCAAAGAACTTAAAGAAGAATGAGAAACCAATTCTTTAAGGAAAAGACTTGCTTCCAATTTATTACAAAAGGAACATAAAGGAGAATGAGAAACCAATTCCTTTCGGATGAAGACATGATTTCAATCAATGGCCAAAAGAAGTTAAAGAAGAATGAGAAACCAATTCCTTAAGGAATAAGACTTGCTTCCAATCAAGTGCAAAAGGAACATAAAGGAGAATGAGAAACCAATTCCTTTTGGACTAAGACTTGATTCCATTCAATGCCCAAAAGAACTTAAAGGGGAATGAGAAACCAATTCCTTTCGGACTAAGACTTGTTTCCATTCAATGCCCAAAAGAACTTAAAGAAGAATGAGAAACCAACTCCTTAAGGAATAAGACTTGATTCCATTCATTGCAAAACGAACATAAAGAAGAATGATAAACCAATTCATTTTGGATTAAGACTTGATTCCATTCAATGCCCAAAAGAACTTAAAGAAGAATGAGAAACCAATTACTTTAAGGAATAAGACTTGATTCCAATCAATGCCCAAAAGTAACATAAAGGAGAATGAGAAACCAATTCCTTTGGAATTAAGGCTTGATTACTTTCAATGCCCAAAAGAACTTAAAGAAGAATGAGGAACCAATTCCATTTGGATGAAGACTTGATTCCATTCAATGACCAAAGGAACATGAAGAAGAATGAGAAACCAATTCCTTAAAGATTAAGACTTGCTTCCAATCAATTGCAAAAGAACATAAAGGAGAATGAGAAACCAATTCCTTTTGGTTTGAGACTTGATTCGATGCAATGCCCAAAAGAACTTAAAGAAGAATGAGAAACCAATTCCTTAAGGTATAAGATTTGCTTCCATTCAATGCCCAAAATAACATAAAGGAGAATAAGTAACCAATTCCTTAAGGAACAAGACTTGCTTCTAATCAATTACAAAAGGAAAATAAAGGAGAATGAGAAACCAATTCCTTTTGGATAAAGACTTGATTCTATTCAATGCCTAAAAGAACTTAAAGAAGAATGAGAAATCAATTCTTTAAGGAATAAGACTTGCTTCCAATCAAATGCAAAAGTAACAAAAAGGAGAATGTGAAACCAATTCCATTTAGATGAAGACTTGATTCTAGTCAATGCCCAAAAGAACTTAAAGTAGAATGAGAAACCAATTCCTTTTGAACTAAGACTTGATTCCATTCAATGCCCAAAATAACTTAAAGAAGAATGAGAAACCAACTCCTTAAGGAATAAGAGTTGCTTCCAATCAATTGCAAAAGGAACATAAAGGAGAATGAGAAACCAATTCCTTTTGGATTAAGACTTGATTCTATTCAATGCCCAAAAGAACTTAAAGAAGAATGAGAAACCAATTCTTTAAGGAATAAGACTTGTTTCCAATCAAATGCAAAAGTAACATAAAGGAGAATGAGAAACCAATTCCTTAAGGAATTAGACTTGCTTACAATCAATTACAAAAGGAACATAAAGGAGAATGAGAAACCAATTCCTTTTGGATGAAGACTTGATTCCATTCTATGCGCAGAAGAAGTTAGTGAAGAATGAGAAACCAATTCCTTAAGAAATAACACTTGCTACAAATCAAATGCAAAAGGAACATAAAGGAGAATGAGAAACCAATTCCTTTTTGATTAAGACTTGATTCCATTCAATGCCCAAAAGAACATAAAGCAGAATGAGAAATCAATTGCTTTTGGACTAAGACTTGTTTGCATTCAATGCCCAAAATAACTTAAAGAAGAATGAGAAACCAACTCCTTAAGGAATAAGACTTGCTTGCAATCATTTTGCAAAACGAACATAAAGGAGAATGAGAAACCAATTCCTTTTGGATTAAGACTTGATTCTATTCAATGCCCAAAAGAACTTAAAGAAGAATGAGAAACCAATTCTTTAAGGAATAAGACTTGCTTCCAATCAAATGCAAAAGTAACATAAAGGAGAATGAGAAACCAATTCCTAAAGGAATTAGACTTGCTTACAATCAATTACAAAAAGGGAACATAAAGGAGAATGAGAAACCAATTCCTTTTGGATGAACACTTGATTCCAATCAATGGTCAAAAGAACCAAAAGAAGAATGAGAAACCAATTCCTTAAGAAATAACACTTGCTACAAATCAAATGCAAAAGGAACATAAAGGAGAATGAGAAACCAATTCCTTTTTGATTAAGACTTGATTCCATTCAATGCCCAAAAGGAAGATTAAGGAGAATGAGAAACCAATTGCTTTTGGACTAAGACTTGTTTCCATTCAATGCCCAAAATAACTTAAAGAAGAACGAGAAACCAACTCCTTACGGAATAAGACTTGATTCTAATCATGTACAAAAGGAACATAAAGGAGAATGAGAAACCAATTCCTTTTGGATTAAGACTTGATTCTATTCAATGCCCAAAAGAACTTAAAGAAGAATGAGAAACCAATTCTTTAAGGAATAAGACTTGTTTCCAATCAAATGCAAAAGTAACATAAAGGAGAATGAGAAACCAATTCCTTAAGGAATTAGACTTGCTTACAATCAATTACAAAAGGAACATAAAGGAGAATGAGAAACCAATTCCTTTTGGATTAAGACTTGATTCCATTCAATGCCCAAAAGAACTTAAAGAAGAATGAGAAACCAATTCCTTAAGAAATAAGACTTGCTACAAATCAAATGCAAAAGGAACATAAAGGAGAATGAGAAACCAATTCCTTTTGGATTAAGACTTGATTCCATTCAATGCCCAAAAGAACTTAAAGAAGAATGAGAAACCAATTCCTTTTGGACTAAGACTTGATTCCATTCAATGCCCAAAAGAACTTAAAGAAGAATGAGAACCCAATTCCTTAAAGATTAAGACTTGCTTCCAATCCTTTTGCAAAACGAACATAAAGGAGAATGAGAAACCAATTCCTTTTGGATTAAGACTTGATTACTATTCAATGGCCAAAAGAACTTAAAAGAGAATGAGAAACCAATTCTTTTTGGAATAAGACTTGATTCCAATCAATGGCCAAAAGTAACATAAAGGAGAATGAGAAACCAATTCCTTAAGGAATTAGACTTGCTTACAATCAATTACAAAAGGAACATAAAGGAGAATGAGAAACCAATTCCTTTTGGATGAAGACTTGATTCTAGTCAATGCCCAAAAGAACTTAAAAACGAATGAGAAACGAATTCCTTTCGGACAAAGATTTGATTCCATTCAATGCCCAAAAGAACTTAAAGAAGAATGAGAAACCAATTCATTAAGGAATAAGACTTGCTTCTAATCAATTACAAAGGAATATAAAGGAGAATGAGAAACCAATTCCTTTTGGATAAAGACATGATTCTATTCGATGCCCAAAAGAACTTAAAGAAGAATGAGAAACCAATTCTTTAAGGAATAAGACTTGCTTCCAATCAAATGCAAAAGTAACAAAAAGGAGAATGTGAAACCAATTCCATTTAGAATTAGACTTGATTACAAGTCAATTACAAAAGGAACTTAAAGGAGAATGAGAAACCAATTCCTTTGAACTAAGACTTGATTCCATTGAATGCCCAAAATAACTTAAAGAAGAATGAGAAACCAATTCCTTAAGGAATAAGACTTGCTTCCAATCAATTGCAAAAGGAACATAAAGGAGAATGAGAAACCAATTCCTTTTGGATTAAGACTTGATTCTATTCAATGCCCAAAAGAACTTAAAGAAGAATGAGAAACCAATTCTTTAAGGAAAAAGACTTGTTTCCAATCAAATGCAAAAGTAACATAAAGGAGAATGAGAAACCAATTCCTTTTGGATGAAGACTTGATTCCATTCAATGCCCAAAGGAACTTAAAGAAGAATGAGAAATCAATTCATTAAGGAAGAAGACTTGATTCCAATCAAATGCAAAAGGAACATAATCGAGAATGAGAAACCAATTCCTTAAGAAATAACACTTGCTACAAATCAAATGCAAAAGGAACATAAAGGAGAATGAGAAACCAATTCCTTTTTGATTAAGACTTGATTCCATTCAATGCCCAAAAGAACATAAAGCAGAATGAGAAATCAATTGCTTTTGGACTAAGACTTGTTTGCATTCAATGCCCAAAATAACTTAAAGAAGAATGAGAAACCAACTCCTTAAGGAATAAGACTTGCTTGCAATCATTTTGCAAAACGAACATAAAGGAGAATGAGAAACCAATTCCTTTTGGATTAAGACTTGATTCTATTCAATGCCCAAAAGAACTTAAAGAAGAATGAGAAACCAATTCTTTAAGGAATAAGACTTGTTTCCAATCAAATGCAAAAGTAACATAAAGGAGAATGAGAAACCAATTCCTATAGGAATTAGACTTGCTTACAATCAATTACAAAAGGAACATAAAGGAGAATGAGAAACCAATTCCTTTTGGATGAAGACTTGATTCCATTCTATGCGCAGAAGAAGTTAAAGAAGAATGAGAAACCAATTCCTTAAGAAATAACACTTGCTACAAATCAAATGCAAAAGGAACATAAAGGAGAATGAGAAACCAATTCCTTTTTGATTAAGACTTGATTCCATTCAATGCCCAAAAGAACATAAAGCAGAATGAGAAATCAATTGCTTTTGGACTAAGACTTGTTTGCATTCAATGCCCAAAATAACTTAAAGAAGAATGAGAAACCAACTCCTTAAGGAATAAGACTTGCTTCCAATCAATGGCCAAATGAACTTAAAGAATAAAGAGAAACCAATTCCTTTTGGATTAAGACTTGATTCCATTCAATGCCCAAAAGAACTTAAAGAAGAATGAGAAACCAATTGCTTTAGGATTAAGACTTGATTCCATTCAAATGCAAAAGTAACATAAAAGAGAATAAGAAATCAATTCCTTTTGGATGAAGACTTGATTCTATTCAATGCCCAAAAGAACTTAAAGAAGAATGAGAAACCAATTCCATTTGGATTAAGACTTGATTCTATTCAATGCCCAAAATAACTTAAAGAAGAATGAGAAACCAACTCCTTAAGGAATAAGACTTGCTTCCAATCAATTGCAAAAGGAACATAAAGGAGAATAAGAAACCAATTCCTTTTGGATTAAGACTTGATTCTATTCAATGCCCAAAAGAACTTAAAGAAGAATGAGAAACCAATTCCTTAAGGAATAAGACTTGCTTCCAATCAAATGCAAAAGTAACATAAAGGAGAATGAGAAACCAATTCCTTAAGGAATTAGACTTGCTTACAATCAATTACAAAAGGAACATAAAGGAGAATGAGAAACCAATTCCTTTTGGATGAAGACTTGATTCCATTCTATGCGCAGAAGAAGTTAAAGAAGAATGAGAGACCAATTCCTTAAGAAATAACACTTGCTACAAATCAAATGCAAAAAGTAACATAAAGGAGAATGAGAAACCAATTCCATTTAGATTAAGACTTGATTCCATTCAATGGCCAAAAGAACTTAAAGAAGAATGAGAAATCAATTGCTTTTGGACTAAGACTTGTATGCATTCAATGCCCGAAATAACTTAAAGAAGAATGAGAAACCAACTCCTTAAGGAATAAGACTTGCTTGCAATCATTTTGCAAAAGGAACATAAAGGAGAATGAGAAACCAATTCCTTTTGGATTAAGACTTGATTCTATTCAATGCCCAAAAGAACTTAAAGAAGAATGAGAAACCAATTCTTTAAGGAATAAGACTTGTTTCCAATCAAATGCAAAAGTAACATAAAGGAGAATGAGAAACCAATTCCTTAAGGAATTAGACTTGCTTACAATCAATTACAAAAGGAACATAAAGGAGAATGAGAAACCAATTCCTTTTGGATGAAGACTTGATTCCATTCTATGCGCAGAAGAAGTTAAAGAAGAATGAGAAACCAATTCCTTAAGAAATAACACTTGCTACAAATCAAATGCAAAAGGAACATAAAGGAGAATGAGAAACCAATTCCTTTTTGATTAAGACTTGATTCCATTCAATGCCCAAAAGAACATAAAGCAGAATGAGAAATCAATTGCTTTTGGACTAAGACTTGTTTGCATTCAATGCCCAAAATAACTTAAAGAAGAATGAGAAACCAACTCCTTAAGGAATAAGACTTGCTTGCAATCATTTTGCAAAACGAACATAAAGGAGAATGAGAAACCAATTCCTTTTGGATTAAGACTTGATTCTATTCAATGCCCAAAAGAACTTAAAGAAGAATGAGAAACCAATTCTTTAAGGAATAAGACTTGTTTCCAATCAAATGCAAAAGTAACATAAAGGAGAATGAGAAACCAATTCCTTAAGGAATTAGACTTGCTTACAATCAATTACAAAAGGAACATAAAGGAGAATGAGAAACCAATTCCTTTTGGATGAAGACTTGATTCCATTCTATGCGCAGAAGAAGTTAAAGAAGAATGAGAAACCAATTCCTTAAGAAATAACACTTGCTACAAATCAAATGCAAAAGGAACATAAAGGAGAATGAGAAACCAATTCCTTTTTTATTAAGACTTGATTCCATTCAATGCCCAAAAGAACATAAAGCAGAATGAGAAATCAATTGCTTTTGGACTAAGACTTGTTTGCATTCAATGCCCAAAATAACTTAAAGAAGAATGAGAAACCAACTCCTTAAGGAATAAGACTTGCTTGCAATCATTTTGCAAAACGAACATAAAGGAGAATGAGAAACCAATTCCTTTTGGATTAAGACTTGATACTATTCAATGCCCAAAAGAACTTAAAAAGAAGAATGAGAAACCAATTCTTTAAGGAATAAGACTTGCTTCCAATCAAATGCAAAAGTAACATAAAGGAGAATGAGAAACCAATTCCTAAAGGAATTAGACTTGCTTACAATCAATTACAAAAGGAACATAAAGGAGAATGAGAAACCAATTCCTTTTTGATGAAGACTTGATTCTAGTCAATGGCCAAAAGAACTTAAAGTAGAATGAGAAACCAATTCCTTTTGAACTAAGACTTGATTCCATTCAATGCCCAAAATAACTTAAAGAAGAATGAGAAACCAACTCCTTAAGGAATAAGAGTTGCTTCCAATCAATTGCAAAAGGAACATAAAGGAGAATGAGAAACCAATTCCTTTTGGATTAAGACTTGGTACTATTCAATGCCCAAAAGAACTTAAAGAAGAATGAGAAACCATTTCTTTAAGGAATAAGACTTGTTTCCAATCAAATACAAAAGTAACTTAAAGGAGAATGAGAAACCAATTCCTTAAGGAATTAGACTTGCTTACAATTTATTACAAAAGGAACATAAAGGAGAATGAGAAACCAATTCCTTTCGGATGAAGACTTGATTCCATTCAATGCGCAGAAGAAGTTAAAGAAGAATGAGAAACCAATTCCTTAAGGTATAAGACTTGCTTCCAATCTATTGCAAAAGGAACATAAAGGAGAATGAGAAGCCAATTCTTTAAGGAATAAGACTTGCTTCCAATCAATAACAAAAGGAGCATAAAGGAAATTGAGAAACCAATTCCTTTTAGATTAAGACTTGATTCCATTCAATGCCCAAAAGAACTTAAAGTAGAATGAGAAACCACTTCCGTTTGTACTAAGATTTGATTCCATTCAATGCCCAAACGAACTTAAAGAAGAATGAGCAATGAATTCCTTTTTAATTAAGACTTAATTCCATTCAGTGTTTAAAAGAACTTAAAGAAGAATGAGAAGCCAATTACTTTTAGATTAAAACTGGATTCCATTCAATGCCCAAAAGAAATTAAAGAAGAATGAGAAACCAATTCCTTTTGGATTAAGGCTTGATTACTTTCAATGCCCAAAAGAACTTAAAGAAGAATGAGGAACCAATTCCATTTGGACTAGGGCTTGATTCCATTCAATGACCAAAGGAACATGAAGAAGAATGAGAAACCAGTTCCTTAAAGATTAAGACTTGCTTCCAATCAATTGCTAAAGGCACATAAAGGAGAATGAGAAACCAATTCCTTTTGGTTTGAGACTTGATTCGATGCAATGCACAAAAGAACTTAAAGAAGAATGAGAAACCAATTCCTTAAGGTATAAGATTTGCTTCCAATCGATTGTAAAAGGAACATAAAGGAGAATAAGTAACCAATTCCTGAAGGAACAAGACTTGCTTCTAATCAATTACAAAAGGAAAATAAAGGAGAATGAGAAACCAATTCCTTTTGGATTAAGACTTGATTCTATTCAATGCGCAAAAGAACTTAAAGAAGAATGAGAAACCAATTCTTTAAGGAATAAGACTTGTTTCCAATCAAATGCAAAAGTAACATAAAGGAGAATGAGAAACCAATTCCTTAAGGAATTAGACTTGCTTACAATCAATTACAAAAGGAACATAAAGGAGAATGAGAAACCAATTCCTTTTGGATGAAGACTTGATTCCATTCAATGCGCAGAAGAAGTTAAAGAAGAATGAGAAACCAATTCCTTAAGAAATAACACTTGCTACAAATCAAATGCAAAAGGAACATAAAGGAGAATGAGAAACCAATTCCTTTTGTATTAAGACTTGATTCCATTCAATGCCCAAAAGAACTTAAAGCAGAATGGGAAACCAATTCCTTTCGGACTAAAACTTGTTTCATTCAATGCCCAAAAGAACTTAAAGCAGAATGAGAATCTAATTCCTTTTGGACTAAGACATTTTTCCATTCAATGCCCAAAATAACTTAAAGAAGAATGAGAAACCAATTCTTTAAGGAATAACACTTGCTACCAATCAAATACAAAAGTAACATAAAGGAGAATGAGAAACCAATTCCTCTTAGATTAAGACTTGATTCCATTCAATGCCCAAAAGAACTTAAAGTAGAATGGGAAACCAATTCCTTTTAGACTAAAACTTGATTTCATTCAATGCCCAAAAGAACTTAAAGCAGAATGAGAAACCAATTCCTTAAGGAATAAGACTTGCTACCAATCAAATGCAAAAGGAACATAAAGGACAATGAGAAACCAATTCCTTAAGGAATAAGACTTGCTTCCAATCAATTGCAAAAGGAACATAAAAGAGAATGAGAAACCAATTCCTTTTGGATTAAGACTTCATTTCATTCAATGCCCAAAAGAACTTAAAACAGAATGAGAAAGCAATTCCTTAAGGTATAAGATTTGCTTCGAATCGATTGTAAAAGGAACATAAAATAGAATAAGAAACCAATTCCTAAAGGAATTAGACTTGCTTCCAATCAATTACAAAAGGAAAATAAAGGAGAATGAGAAACCAATTCCTTTTGGATTAAGACTTGATTCCATTCAATGCCCAAAAGAACTTAAAGTAGAATGAGAAACAAATTCCTTTTGGACTAAGATTTGATTCCATTCAATGCCCAAAAGAACTTAAAGAAGAATGAGAAACGAATTCATTTTAAATTAAGACTTGATTCCATTTAGTGTTTAAAAGAACTTAAAGAAGAATGAGAAACCAATACCTTTTGGATTGAGACTTGATTCCAATCAATGCTCGAAAGAAATTAAAGGAGAATGAGAAACCAATTCCTGAAGGAATAAGACTTACTTCCAATGAATTACAAAAGAAACATCAAGGAGAATGAGAAACGAATTCCTTTGGGATAAAGACTTCATTCCATTCAATGCCCAGAAGAAATTAAAGAAGAATGAGAAACCAATTCCTTTTGGATTAAGACTTGATTGCTTTCATTGCCCAAAAGAACTTAAAGAAGAATGAAAAACCAATTCCTTTTTGAGTAAGATTTGATTCCATTCAATGCCCAAAAGAACTTAATGAAGAATGGGAATCCAATACGTTAAGGAATAAGACTTGCTTCCAATCAAATGCAAAAGGAACATAAAAGAGAATGAAAAACCAATTGCTTAAGGAATAAGACTTGATTGCTTTCATTCCATTCAACGCCCAAAAGAAATTAAAGAAGAATGAGAAACCAATTCCTTTTGGATTAAGACCTGATTGCTTTCATTGCCCAAAAGAACTTACAGAAAAATAAGAAACCAATTCCTTTTGTATTAAGACTTGATTCCATTCAATGCCCAAAAGAACTTAATGTTGAATGAGAAACAAATTCCTTTTGGACTAAGATTTGATACCATTTAATGCCCAAATGAACTAAAAGAAGAATGAGTAACGAATTCTTTTTCAATTATGACTTGATTCCATTCAATCTTTAAAAGAACTTAAAGAAGAATGAGAAACCAATTACTTTTGGATTAAGACTTGATTCCATTCAATGTCCAACAGAAATTAAAGATGTATGAGAAACCAATTCCTTTTGGATTAAGGCTTGATTCCTTTCAATGCACAAAAGAACTTAAAGAAGAAAGAGGAACCAATTCCTTAGGCATTAAGACTTTATTTCAATCAATTGCTAAAGGCACATAAAGGAGAATGAGAAACCAATTCCTGTTTGATTAAGACTTGATTCCATTCAAGGCCCAAAAAAACTTAAAGAAGAATGAGAAACCAATTCCCTGAGGAATAAGACATGCTTCCAATCAATTGCAAAAGAACGTAAAAGAGAATGAGAAACCAATTCCTTAAAGAATAAGAGTTGCTTCCAATTAATTACAAAAGGAACATAAATGAGAATGAGAAGCCAATTCCTTTTGGATTAAGACTTGATTCCATTCAATGCCCAAAAGAACTTAAAGAAGCATGAGAAACTAATTCCTTAAAGAATAAGACTGGCTTCCAATCAAATGCAAAAGGAAAATAAAGGAGAATGAATAACCAATTCTTTTTGGATTAAGGCTTGATTCTATTCAATGCCCAAAAGAACACAAAGAAGAATGAGAAACCAATTCTTTAAGGAGTAAGACTTGCTTCCAATTAAATGCAAAAGTAACATAAAGGAGAATGAGAAACCAATTCCTTAAGGAATTAGGCTTGCTTACAATCAATTACAAAAGGAACATAAAGGAGAATGAGAAACCAATTCCTTTTAGATGAAGACTTGATTCTAGTCAATGCCCAAAAGAACTTAAAGTAGAATGAGAAACCAATTCCTTTTGGACTAAGACTTGATTCCATTTATTGCCCAAAATAACTTAAAGAAGAATGAGAAACCAACTCCTTAAGGAATAAGACTTGCTTCCAATCAATTGCAAAAGGAACATAAAGGAGAATGAGAAACCAATTCCTTTTGGATTAAGACTTGATTCCATTCAATGCCCAAAAGAACTTAAAGAAGAATAAGAAACCAATTCCTTAAGGAATATGACTTGCTACAAATCAAATGCAAAAGGAACATAAAGGAGAATGGGAAACCAATTCCTTTTGGATTAAGACTTGATTCCATTTGATACGGAACTTGGAAACGGATCGCCTTGAAATTCAGTTTTAGGGAAGGATATTGACGCCACACTCAAGAAAGATGAGAAGGTGAGTGATAAGTCATGAAGGTTTTTGATTGCCACAAGTTGCCTTGATAAGATCAGATTAGTTCTTTGCCCAAGAACCTAAGGGAAGCTCTCACAATAGAGAAAACTCAGATTTCATTCAAATTCCAGATGCCTTAGCAATACAAGAGTTCTCCTATTTATAGGCTTAGTGGAGAGCTGAAACATTGAACCTCTTCTACACTTCCCACTAAGCATTTAATATCCACTAAGGCCCACTAAGCTAGTATTCTGCACCACTACCATGCATTCATGCATGTGACATTTATTTTCCACTAGTGCAGCCATAGGAGTCCATTAACCTAATAATAACTTAGTAACTCTCAAAGGACATTAAAAACCCACAAAAGATATTAAAAATCCACTTCAGAAAATCCCCCAAAAATACATACGAAAATACAAAGAAAATAATAAAAACTGGACTTATTTATTTTCCACTAAGGTCCAAGATTCTTAACCCACTAAATTGGACACTTGTAGCCCATGAATGCATCTTTGATCATGCAGATTTGGGCCTTCACAATTATGTCTTCAGGTTGGCTCAATTTCACTTTCAAGTTGAAGGAATGTAGTCCATTTAATTGTTGCCTCCATTATGCATGGATCCTCCTTTTCCTTGAGCTCCATTATTAAGCCTTCCAAAGCTTGCTTCATTCTCTTAGTCTTGGACCTTGTCATGGGTCCTCCAATTCCCTTCAATGCGTCTTCCTCCTTGGCTTTGTCTTGTAAGCTCATAACCCCTCCTTGGCTCACATCACCATTCAATGCCCAAAAGAACCTAAAGAAGAATAAGAAACCAATTCCTTAAGGAATTAGACTTGCTTACAATCAATTACAAAAGGAACATAAAGCAGAATGAGAAACCAATTCCTTCTAGATGAAGACTTGATTCTATTCAATGCCCAAAAGAACTTGAAGAAGAATGAGAATCTAATTCTTTAAGGAATAAGACTTGCTTCCAATCAAATACAAAAGCAACATAAAGGAGAATGAGAAACCAATTCCTTAAGGAATTAGACTTGCTTACAATCAATTACATATGGAACATAAAGGAGAATGAGAAACCAATTCCTTTTGGATTAGGACTTGATTCCATTCAATGCCCAAAAGAACTTAAAGAAGAATGAGAAAACAATTTCTTAAGGAATAAAACTTGCTTCAAATCAAATGCAAAAGGAACATAAAGGAGAATGAGAAACCAATTCTTTTTTGATTAAGACTTGATTCCATTCAATGCCCAAAAGAATTTAAAGCAGAATGGGAAACCAATTCCTTTTGGACTAAAACTTGATTTCATTCAATGCCCAAAAGAACTTAAAGCAGAATGAGAAACCAACTCCTTAAGGAATAAGACTTGCTTCCAATCAATCGCAAAAGGAATATAAAGGAGAATGAGAAACCAATTCCTTTTGGATAAAGACTTGATTCTATTCACTGCCCAAAAAAACTTAAAGAAGAATGAGAAACCAATTCTTTAAGGAATAAGATTTGCTTCCAATCAAATGCAAAAGTAACATAAAGGAGAATGAGAAACTAATTCCTTAAGGAATTAGACTTGCTTACAATCAATTACAAAAGGAACATAAAGGAGAATGAGAAACCAATTCCTTGTAGACGAAGACTTCATTCTAGTCAATGCCCAAAAGAACTTAAAGTAGAATGAGAAACCAATTCCTTTTGAACTAAGACTTGATTCCATTCAATGCCCAAAATAACTTAAAGAAGAATGATAAACCAACTCCTTAAGGAATAAGAGTTGCTTCCAATTAATTGCAAAAGGAACATAAAGGAGAATGTGAAATCAATTCCTTTTGGATTAAGACTTGATTCTATTCAATGCCCAAAAGAACTTAAAGAAGAATGAGAAACCAATTCTTTATGGAACAAGACTTGCTTCCAATCAAATGCAAAAGTAACATAAAGGAGAATAAGAAACTAATTCCTTAAGGAATTAGACTTGTTACAAATCAAATACAAAAGTAACATAAAGGAGAATGAGAAACCAATTCCTCTTAGATTAACACTTGATTCCATTCAATGCCCAAAAGAACTTAAAGTAGAATGGGAAACCAATTCCTTTTAGACTAAAACTTGATTTCATTCAATGCCCAAAAGAACTTAAAGCAGAATGAGAAACCAATTCCTTAAGGAATAAGACTTGCGTCCAATCAAATGCAAAAGGAACATTAAGGAGAATGAGAAGCCAATTCCTTAAGGAATGAGACTTGCTTCCAATCAATTGCAAAAGGAACATAAAGGAGAATGAGAAACCAATTCCTTTTGGATTAGGACTTGATTCCATTCAATGCTCAAAAGAATTTAAAGTAGAATGAGAAATCAATTGATTTTGGACTAAGACATGTTTCCATTCAATACCCAAAATAACTTAAAGAAGAATGAGAAACCAATTCTTTAAGGAATAAGACTTGCTACCAATCAAATGCAAAAGGAACATAAAGGACAATGTGAAACCAATTCCTTAAGGAATAAGACTTGCTTCCAATCAATTGCAAAAGGAACATAAAGGAGAATGAGAAACCAATTCCTTTTGGATTAAGACTTCATTTCATTCAATGCCCTAAAGAACTTAAAGCAGAATGAGAAAGCAATTCCTTAAGGTATAAGATTTGCTTCGAATTGATTGTAAAAGGAACATAAAAGAGAATAAGAAACCAATTCCTAAAGGAATTAGACTTGCTTCCAATCAATTACAAAAGGAAAATAAAGGAGAATGAGAAACCAATTCCTTTTGGATTAAGACTTGATTCCATTCAATGCCCAAAAGAACATAAAGTAGAATGAGAAACAAATTCCTTTTGGACTAAGATTTGATTCCATTCAATGCCCAAACAAACTTAAAGAAGAATGAGAAACGAATTCATTTTAAATTAAGACTTGATTCCATTTAGTGTTTAAAAGAACTTAAAGAAGAATGAGAAACCAATACCTTTTGGATTGAGACTTGATTCCAATCAATGCTCGAAAGAAATTAAAGGAGAATGAGAAACCAATTCCTGAAGCAATAAGACTTACTTCCAATCAATTACAAAAGAAACATCAAGGAGAATGAGAAACGAATTCCTCTGGGATAAAGACTTCATTCCATTCAATGCCCAGAAGAAATTAAAGAAGAATGAGAAACCAATTCCTTTTGGATTAAGACTTGATTGCTTTCATTGCCCAAAAGAACTTAAAGAAGAATGAAAAACCAATTCCTTATTGAGTAAGATTTGATTCCATTCAATGCCCAAAAGAACTTAATGAAGAATGGGAATCCAATACGTTAAGGAATAAGACTTGCTTCCAATCAAATGCAAAAGGAACATAAAAGAGAATGAAAAACCAATTGCTTAAGGAATAAGACTTGATTGCTTTCATTCCATTCAACGCCCAGAAGAAATTAAAGAAGAATGAGAAACCAATTCCTTTTGGATTAAGACTTGATTGCTTTCATTGCCCAAAAGAACTTAATGTTGAATGAGAAACAAATTCCTTTTGGACTAAGATTTGATTCCATTTAATGCCCAAATGAACTAAAAGAAGAATGAGTAACGAATTCTTTTTCAATTATGACTTGATTCCATTCAATCTTTAAAAGAACTTAAAGAAGAATGAGGAACCAATTACTTTTGGATTAAGACTTGATTCCATTCAATGTCCAACAGAAATTAAAGATGTATGAGAAACCAATTCCTTTTGGATTAAGGCTTGATTCCTTTCAATGCACAAAAGAACTTAAAGAAGAAAGAGGAACCAATTCCTTAGGCATTAAGACTTTATTTCAATTAATTGCTAAAGGCACATAAAGGAGAATGAGAAACCAATTCCTGTTTGATTAAGACTTGAATCCATTCAAGGCCAAAAAAAACTTAAAGAAGAATGAGAAACCAATTCCCTGAGGAATAAGACATGCTTCCAATCAATTGCAAATGAACGTAAAAGAGAATGAGAAACCAATTCCTTAAGGAATAAGAGTTGCTTCCAATTAATTACAAAAGGAACATAAAGGAGAATGAGAAGCCAATTCCTTTTGGATTAAGACTTGATTCCATCCAATGCCCAAAAGAACTTAAAGAAGCATGAGAAACTATTTCCTTAAAGAATAAGACTGGCTTCCAATCAAATGCAAAAGGAAAATAAAGGAGAATGAAAAACCAATTCCTTTTGGATTAAGGCTTGATTCTATTCAATGCCCAAAAGAACACAAAGAAAAATGAGAAACCAATTCTTTAAGGAGTAAGACTTGCTTCCAATCAAATGCAAAAGTAACATAAAGGAGAATGAGAAACTAATTCCTTAAGGAATTAGACTTGCTTACAATCAATTACAAAAGGAACATAAAGGAGAATGGGAAACCAATTCCTTTTGGACTAAAACTTGATTTCATTCAATGCCCAAAAGAACTTAAAGCAGAATGAGAAACCAACTCCTAAAGGAATAAGACTTGCTTCCAATCAATTGCAAAAGGAATATAAAGGAGAATGAGAAACCAATTCCTTTTGAACAAAGACTTGACTCTATTCAATGCCCAAAAGAACTTAAAGCAGAACGAGAAACCAATTCTTTAATGAATAAGATTTGCTTCCAATCAAATGCAAAAGTAACATAAAGGAGAAGGAGAAACCAATTCCTTAAGGAATTAGACTTGCTTACAATCAATTACAAAAGGAACATAAAGGAGAATGAGAAACCAATTCCTTTTGGATTAAGACTTGATTCTATTCAATGCCCAAAAGAACATAAAGAAGAATGAGAAACCCATTCCTTAAGGAATAAGACTTGCTACAAATCAAATGCAAAAGGAACATAAAGGAGAATGAGAAATCAATTCCTTTTTGATTAAGACTTGATTCCATTCAATGCCCAAAAGAATTTAAAGCAGAATGGGAAACCAATTCCTTTTGGACTAACACTTGATTTCATTCAATGCCCAAAAGAACTTAAAGCAGAATGAGAAACCAACTCCTTAAGGAATAAGACTTGCTTCCAATCAATTGCAAAAGAAACATAAAGGAGAATGAGAAACCAATTCCTTTTGGATTAAGACTTGATTCTATTCAATGCCCAAAAGAACGCAAAGAAGAATGAGAAACCAATTCTTTAAGGAATAAGACTTGCTTCCAATCAAATGCAAAAGTAACATAAAGGAGAATGAGAAACTAATTCCTTAAGAAATTAGACTTGCTTAAAATCAATTAAAAAAGGAATATAAAGGAGAATGAGAAACCAATTCCTTTTGGACTAGGACTTGATTCCATTTATTGCCCAAAATAACTTAAAGAAGAATGAGAAACCAACTCCTTAAGGAATAAGACTTACTTCCAATCAATTGCAAAAGGAACGTAAAGGAGAATGAGAAACCAATTCCTTTTGGATTAAGACTTGATTCCATTCAATGCCCAAAATAACTTAAAGAAGAATAAGAAACCAATTCCTTAAGGAATAAGACTTGCTACAAATCAAATGCAAAAGGAACATAAAGGAGAATGAGAAACTAATTCCTTAAGGAATTAGACTTGCTTACAATCAATTACAAAACGAACATAAAGGAGAATGAGAAACCAATTCCTTTTAGATGAAGACTTGATTCTGTCAATGCCCAAAAGAACTTAAAGTAGAATGAGAAACCAATTCCTTTTGGACTAAGACTTGCTTCCAATCAAATGCAAAAGGAACATAAAGGAGAATGAGAAACTAATTCCTTAAGGAATTAGACTTGTTTACAATCAATTACAAAAGGAACATAAAGGAGAATGAGAAACCAATTCCTTTTAGATGAAGACTTGATTCTATTCAACGCCCAAAAGAACTTGAAGAAGAATGAGAATCCAATTCTTTAAGGAATAAGACTTGCTTCCAATCGAATGCAAAAGCAACATAAAGGAGAATGAGAAACCAATTCCTTAAGGAATTAGACTTGCTTACAATCAATTACAAAAGGAACATATAGAAGAATGAGAAACCAATTCCTTTTGGATAAAAACTTGATTCTATTCAATGCCCAAAAGAACATAAAGTAGAATGAGAAACCAATTCCTTTTGGACAAAGACTTGATTCCATTCAATGCCCAAAATAACTTAAAGAAGAATGAGAAACCAACTCCTTAAGGAATAAGACTTGCTTCCAATCAATTGCAAAAGGAACATAAAGGAGAAGGAGAAACCAATTCCTTTTCGATTAAGACTTGATTCTATTCAATGCCCAAAAGAACGCAAAGAAGAATGAGAAACCAATTCTTTATGGAGTAACACTTGCTTCCAATCAAATGCAAAAGTAACATAAAGGAGAATGAAAAACCAATTCCTTAAGGAATTAGACTTGCTTACAATCAATTACAAAAGGAACATAAAAGAGAATGAGAAACCAATTCCTTTTAGATGAAGACTTGAGTCTAGTCAATGCCCAAAAGAACTTAAACTAGAATGAGAAACCAATTCCTTTTGGACTAAGACTTGATTCCATTTATTGCCCAAAATAACTTAAAGAAGAATGAGAAACCAACTCCTTATGGAATAAGACTTGCTTCCAATCAATTGCAAAGGGAACATGAAGGAGAATGAGAAACCAATTCCTTTTGGACTAAGACTTGATTCTATTCAATGCCCAAAAGAACGCAAAGAAGAATGAGAAACCAATTCTTTAAGGAATACGACTTGCTTCCAATCAAATGCAAAAGTAACATAAAGGACAATGAGAAACTAATTCCTTAAGAAATTAGACTTGCTTACAATCAATTACAAAAGGAATATAAAGGAGAATGAGAAACCAATTCCTTTTAGATGAAGACTTGATTCTGTCAACGCCCAAAAGAACATAAAATAGAATGAGAAACCAATTCCTTTTGGACTAAGACTTGATTCCATTTATTGCCCAAAATAACTTAAAGAAGAATGAGAAACCAACTCCTTAAGGAATAAGACTTGCTTCCAATCAATTGCAAAAGGAACATAAAGGAGAATGAGAAACCAATTCCTTTTGGATGAAAACTTGATTCTATTCAATGCCCAAAAGAACATAAAGTAGAATGAGAAACCAATTCCTTAAGGAATAAGACTTGCTACAAATCAAATGCAAAAGGAATATAAAGGACAATAAGAAACTAATTCCTTAAGGAATAAGACTTGTTTCCAATCAATTGCAAAAGGAACATAAAGGAGAATGAGAAACCAATACTTTTTGGATTAAGACTTGATTCTATTCAATGCCCAAAAGAACTTAAAGAAGAATGAGAAACCAATTCCTTATGGAATAAGGCTTGCTTCCAATCAAATGCAAAAGTAACATAAAGGAGAATGAGAAACCAATTCCTTAAGGAATTAGACTTGCTTACAATCAATTACAAAAGGAACATAAAGGAGAATGAGAAACCAATTCCTTTTGGATTAAGACTTGATTCCGTTCAATGCCCAAAAGAACTTAAAGAAGAATGAGAAACCTATTCCTTTTGGATTAAGACTTCATTCCTTTCAATGCCCAAAATAACTTAAAGAAAAAGGAGTAACCAATTCCTTAAGGAATAAGACTTGCTTCCAATCAATTGCAAAAGGAACATAAAGGAGAATGAGAAACCAATTCCTTTTGGATGAAGACTTGATTCTATTCAATGCCCAAAAGAACTTAAAGAAGAATGAGAAACCAATTCTTTAAGGAATAAGACTTGCTTCCAATCAAATGCAAAAGTAACATAAAGGAGGACAAGAAACCAATTCCTTAAGGAATTAGACTTGCTTACAATCAATTACAAAAAGAACATAAAGGAGAATGAGAAACTAATTCCTTTTGGATGAAGACTTGATTCTAGTCAATGCCCAAAAGAACATAAAGTAGAATGAGAAACCAATTCCTTTTGGACTAAGACTTGATTCCATTCAATGCCCAAAATAACTTAAAGAAGAATGAGAAACCAACTCCTTAAGGAATAAGACTTGCTTCCAATCAATTGCAAAAGGAACATAAAGGAGAATGAGAAACCAATTCCCTTTGGATTAAGACTTGATTCTATTCAAAGCCCAAAAGAACTTAAAGAAGAACGAGAAACCAATTCCTTCAAGAATAAGACTTGCTTCCAATCAATTGCAAAATAATATAAAGGAGAAGGAGAAACCAATTCCTTAAGGAATTAGACTTGATTCCAATCAATTGCAAATGGAACATAAAGGAGAATGAGAAACCAATTCCTTTTAGATGAAGACTTGATTCTGTCAATGCCCAAAAGAACTTAAAGTAGAATGAGAAACCAATTCCTTTTGGATTAAGACTTGATTCCATTCAATGCCCAAAAGAACTTAAAGAAGAATGAGAAACCAATTCCTTAAGGAATAAGACTTGCTACAAATCAAATGCAAAAGGAACATAAAGGAGAATGAGAAACTAATTCCTTAAGGAATTAGACTTGCTTACAATCAATTAGAAAAGGAACATAAAGGAGAATGAGAAACCAATTCCTTTTAGATAAAGACATGATTCCATTCAATGCCCAAAAGAACTTAAAGAAGAATGAGAAACCAATTCTTTAACGAATAAAACTTGATTCCAATCAAATGCAAAATAACATAAAGGAGAATGAGAAACCAATTCCTAAGGAATTAAACTTGCTTACAATCAATTGCAAAGGAACATAAAGGAGAATGAGAAACCAATTCCTTTTGGATGAAGACTTGATTCTATTCAATGCCCAAAAGAACTTAAAGAAGAATGAGAAACCAATTCCTTAAGGAATAAGACTTGCTTCCAATCAAATGCAAAATAATATAAAGGAGAATGAGAAACCAATTCCTTAAGGAATTAGACTTGCTTACAATCAATTACAAAAGGAACATAAAGGAGAATGAGAAACCAATTCCTTTTGGATGAAGAGTTGATTCCATTCAATGCCCAAAAGAACATAAAGTAGAATGAGAAACCAATTCCTTTTGGACTAAGACTTGTTTCCATTCAATGCCCAAAATAACTTAAAGAAGAATGAGAAACCAACTCCTTAAGGAATAAGACTTGCTTCCAATCTATTGGAAAAGGAACATAAAGGAGAATGAGAAACCAATACCTTTTGGATTAAGACTTGATTCTATTCAATGCCCAAAAGAACTTAAAGAAGAATGAGAAACCAATTCCTTAAGGAATAAGACTTGCTTCAAATCAAATGCAAAAGCAACATAAAGGAGAATGAGAAACCAATTCCTTAAGGAATTAGACTTGCTTACAATCAATTACAAAAGGAACATAAAGGAGAATGAGAAACCAATTCCTTTTGGATGAAGACTTGATTCTATTCAATGCCCAAAAGAACTTAAAGAAGAATGAGAAACCAATTCCTTTTGGATTAAGACTTGATTCCAATCAAATGCCCAAAATAACATAAAGGAGAATGAGAAACCAATTCCTTAAGGAATTAGACTTACTCACAATCAATTGCAAAAGGAACATAAAGGAGAATGAGAAACCAATTCCTTTTGGATGAAGACTTGATTCTATTCAATGCCCAAAAGAACTTAAAGAAGAATGAGAAACCAATTCCTTAAGGAATAAGACTTGCTTCCAATCAAATGCAAAAGTAACATAAAGGAGAATGAGAAACTAATTCCTTAAGGAATTAGACTTGCTTACAATCAATTACAAAAGGAACATAAAGGAGAATGAGAAACCGATTCCTTTTAGATGAAGACTTGATTACATTCAACGCAAAAAGAACATAAAATAGAATGAGAAACCAATTCCTTTTGGACTAAGACTTGATTCCATTTATTGCCCAAAATAACTTAAAGAAGAATGAGAAACCAACTCCTTAAGGAATAAGACTTGCTTCCAATCAATTGCAAAAGGAACATAAAGGAGAATGAGAAACCAATTCCTTTTGGATTAAGACTTGATTCCATTCAATGCCCAAAAGAACTTAAAGAAGAATAAGAAACCAATTCCTTAAGGAATAAGACTTGCTACAAATCAAATGCAAAAGCAACATAAAGGAGAATGAGAAACTAATTCCTTAAGGAATTAGACTTGCTTACAATCAATTAGAAAAGGAACATAAAGGAGAATGAGAAACCAATTCCTTTTAGATGAAGACTTGATTCTGTCAATGCCCAAAAGAACTTAAAGTAGAATGAGAAACCAATTCCTTTTGGATTAAGACTTCATTCCATTCAATGCCCAAAAGAACTTAAAGAAGAATAAGAAACGAATTCCTTAAGGAATAAGACTTGCTACAAATCAAATGCAAAAGGAACATAAAGGAGAATGAGAAACTAATTCCTTAAGGAATTAGACTTGCTTACAATCAATTAGAAAAGGAACATAAAGGAGAATGAGAAACCAATTCCTTTTCGATGAAGACTTGATTCTATTCAACGCCCGAAAGAACTTGAAGAAGAATGAGAATCCAACTCCTTAAGGAATAAGACGTGCTTCCAATCAAATGCAAAAGCAACATAAAGGAGAATGAGACACCAATTCCTTAAGGAATTAGACTTGCTTACAATCAATTACAAAAGGAACATAAAGGAGAATGAGAAACCAATTCCTTTTGGATGAAAACTTGATTCTATTCAATGCCCAAAAGAACATAAAGTAGAATAAGAAACCAATTCCTTTTGGACAAAGACTTGATTCCATTCAATGCCCAAAATAACTTAAAGAAGAATGAGAAACCAACTCCTTAAGGAATAAGACTTGCTTCCAATCAATTGCAAAAGGAACATAAAGGAGAATGAGAAACCAATTCCTTTTGGATGAAAACTTGATTCTATTCAATGCCCAAAAGAACATAAAGTAGAATGAGAAACCAATTCCTTTTGGACAAAGACTTGATTCCATTCAATGCCCAAAATAACTTAAAGAAGAATGAGAAACCAACTCCTTAAGGAATAAGACTTGCTTCCAATCAATTGCAAAAGGAACATAAAGGAGAATGAGAAACCAATTCCTTTTCGATTAAGACTTGATTCTATTCAATGCCCAAAAGAACGCAAAGAAGAATGAGAAACCAATTCTTTATGGAGTAACACTTGCTTCCAATCAAATGCAAAAGTAACATAAAGGAGAATGAAAAACCAATTCCTTAAGGAATTAGACTTGCTCACAATCAATTACAAAAGGAACATAAAAGAGAATGAGAAACCAATTCCTTTTAGATGAAGACTTGAGTCTAGTCAATGCCCAAAACAACTTAAACTAGAATGAGAAACCAATTCCTTTTGAACTAAGACTTGATTCCATTTATTGCCCAAAATAACTTAAACAAGAATGAGAATCCAACTCCTTATAGAATAAGATTTGCTTCCAATCAATTGCAAAAGGAACATGAAGGAGAATGAGAAACCAATTCCTTTTGGACTAAGACTTGATTCTATTCAATGCCCAAAAGAACGCAAAGAAGAATGAGAAACCAATTCTTTAAGGAATACGACTTGCTTCCAATCAAATGCAAAAGTAACATAAAGGACAATGAGAAACTAATTCCTTAAGAAATTAGACTTGCTTACAATCAATTACAAAAGGAATATAAAGGAGAATGAGAAACCAATTCCTTTTAGATGAAGACTTGATTCTGTCAACGCCCAAAAGAACATAAAATAGAATAAGAAACCAATTCCTTTTGGACTAAGACTTGATTCCATTTATTGCCCAAAATAACTTAAAGAAGAATGAGAAACCAACTCCTTAAGGAATAAGACTTGCTTCCAATCAATTGCAAAAGGAACATAAAGGAGAATGAGAAACCAATTCCTTTTGGAATAAGACTTGATTCCATTCAATGCCCAAAAGAACTTAAAGAAGAATAAGAAACCAATTCCTTAAGGAATAAGACTTGCTACAAATCAAATGCAAAAGGAATATAAAGGACAATAAGAAACTAATTCCTTAAGGAATTAGACTTGCTTACAATCAATTAGAAAAGGAACATAAAGGAGAATGAGAAACCAATTCCTTTTAGATGGAGACTTGATTCTGTCAATGCCCAAAAGAACTTAAAGTAGAATGAGAAACCAATTCCTTTTTGATTAAGACTTGATTCCATTCAATGCCCAAAAGAACTTAAAGAAGAATAAGAAACGAATTCCTTAAGGAATAAGACTTGCTACAAATCAAATGCAAAAGGAACATAAAGGAGAATGAGAAACTAATTCCTTAAGGAATTAGACTTGCTTACAATCAATTAGAAAAGGAACATAAAGGAGAATGAGAAACCAATTCCTTTTAGATGAAGATTTGATTCTATTCAACGCCCAAATGAACTTGAAGAAGAATGAGAATCCAATTCTTTAAGGAATAAGACTTGCTTCCAATCAAATGCACAAGCAACATAAAGGAGAATGAGACACCAATTCCTTAAGGAATTAGACTTGCTTACAATCAATTACAAAAGGAACATAAAGGAGAATGAGAAACCAATTCCTTTTGGATGAAAACTTGATTCTATTCAATGCCCAAAAGAAAATAAAGTAGAATGAGAAACCAATTCCTTTTGGACAAAGACTTGATTCCATTCAATGCCCAAAATAACTTAAAGAAGAATGAGAAACCAACTCCTTAAGGAATAAGACTTGCTTCCAATCAATTGCAAAAGGAACATAAAGGAGAACGAGAAACCAATTCCTTTTCGATTAAGACTTGATTCTATTCAATGCCCAAACGAACGCAAAGAAGAATGAGAAACCAATTCTTTATGGAGTAACACTTGCTTCCAATCAAATGCAAAAGTAACATAAAGGAGAATGAAAAACCAATTCCTTAAGGAATTAGACTTGCTTACAATCAATTACAAAAGGAACATAAAAGAGAATGAGAAACCAATTCCTTTTAGATGAAGACTTGAGTCTAGTCAATGCCCAAAAGAACTTAAACTAGAATGAGAAACCAATTCCTTTTGGACTAAGACTTGATTCTATTCAACGCCCAAAAGAACTTGAAGAAGAATGAGAATCCAATTCTTTAAGGAATACGACTTGCTTCCAATCAAATGCAAAAGCAACATAAAGGAGAATGAAAAACCAATTCCTTAAGGAATTAGACTTGCTCACAATCAATTAGAAAAGGAACATAAAGGAGAATGAGAAACCAATTCCTTTTAGATGAAGACTTGATTCTATTCAACGCCCAAAAGAACTTGAAGAAGAATGAGAATCCAATTCTTTAAGGAATAAGACTTGCTTCCAATCAAATGCAAAAGCAACATAAAGGAGAATGAAAAACTAATTCCTAAAGGAATTAGACTTGCTTACAATCAATTAGAAAAGGAACATAAAGGAGAATGAGAAACCAATTCCTTTTAGATGAAGACTTGATTCTATTCAACGCCCGAAAGAACTTGAAGAAGAATGAGAATCCAACTCCTTAAGGAATAAGACGTGCTTCCAATCAAATGCAAAAGCAACATAAAGGAGAATGAGACAGCAATTCCTTAAGGAATTAGACTTGCTTACAATCAATTACAAAAGGAACATAAAGGAGAATGAGAAACCAATTCCTTTTGGATGAAAACTTGATTCTATTCAATGCCCAAAAGAACATAAAGTAGAATGAGAAACCAATTCCTTTTGGACAAAGACTTGATTCCATTCAATGCCCAAAATAACTTAAAGAAGAATGAGAAACCAACTCCTTTAGGAATAAGACTTGCTTCCAATCAATTGCAAAAGGAACATAAAGGAGAACGAGAAACCAATTCCTTTTCGATTAAGACTTGATTCTATTCAATGCCCAAAAGAACGCAAAGAAGAATGAGAAACCAATTCTTTATGGAGTAACACTTGCTTCCAATCAAATGCAAAAGTAACATAAAGGAGAATGAAAAACCAATTCCTTAAGGAATTAGACTTGCTTACAATCAATTACAAAAGGAACATAAAAGAGAATGAGAAACCAATTCCTTTTAGATGAAGACTTGAGTCTAGTCAATGCCCAAAAGAACTTCAAGTAGAATGAGAAACCAACTCCTTATGGAATAAGACTTGCTTCCAATCAATTGCAAAGGGAACATAAAGGAGAAAGAGAAACCAATTCCTTTTGGACTAAGACTTGATTCTATTCAATGCCCAAAAGAACGCAAAGAAGAATGAGAAACCAATTCTTTTAGGAATACGACTTGCTTCCAATCAAATGCAAAAGTAACATAAAGGACAATGAGAAACTAATTCCTTAAGAAATTAGACTTGCTTACAATCAATTACAAAAGGAATATAAAGGAGAATGAGAAACCAATTCCTTTTAGATGAAGACTTGATTCTGTCAACGCCCAAAAGAACATAAAATAGAATGAGAAACCAATTCCTTTTGGACTAAGACTTGATTCCATTTATTGCCCAAAATAACTTAAAGAAGAATGAGAAACCAACTCCTTAAGGAATAAGACTTGCTTCCAATCAATTGCAAAAGGAACATAAAGGAGAATGAGAAACCAATTCCTTTTGGATTAAGACTTGATTCCATTCAATGCCCAAAAGAACTTAAAGAAGAATAAGAAACCAATTCCTTAAGGAATAAGACTTGCTACAAATCAAATGCAAAAAGGAACATAAAGGAGAATGAGAAACTAATTCCTTAAGGAATTAGACTTGCTTACAATCAATTAGAAAAGAAACATAAAGGAGAATGAGAAACCAATTCCTTTTAGATGAAGACTTGATTCTGTCAATGCCCAAAAGAACTTAAAGTAGAATGAGAAATCAATTCCTTTTGGATTAGGACTTCATTCCATTCAATGCCCAAAAGAACTTAAAGAAGAATAAGAAACGAATTCCTTAAGGAATAAGACTTGCTACAAATCAAATGCAAAAGGAACATAAAGGAGAATGAGAAACTAATTCCTTAAGGAATTAGACTTGCTTACAATCAATTAGAAAAGGAACATAAAGGAGAATGAGAAACCAATTCCTTTTAGATGAAGACTTGATTCTATTCAACGCCCAAAAGAACTTGAAGAAGAATGAGAATCCAATTCTTTAAGGAATAAGACTTGCTTCCAATCAAATGCAAAAGCAACATAAAGGAGAATGAAAAACTAATTCCTAAAGGAATTAGACTTGCTTACAATCAATTAGAAAAGGAACATAAAGGAGAATGAGAAACCAATTCCTTTTCGATGAAGACTTGATTCTATTCAACGCCCGAAAGAACTTGAAGAAGAATGAGAATCCAACTCCTTAAGGAATAAGACGTGCTTCCAATCAAATGCAAAAGCAACATAAAGGAGAATGAGACACCAATTCCTTAAGGAATTAGACTTGCTTACAATCAATTACAAGCGGAATATAAAGGAGAATGAGAAACCAATTCGTTTTGGATGAAAACTTGATTCTATTCAATACCCAAAAGAACATAAAGAAGAATGAGAAACCAATTCCTTTTGGACTAAGACTTGATTCCATTCAATGCCCAAAATAACTTAAAGAAGAATGAGAAAACAATTCCTTAAGGAATAAGACTTGCTACAAATCAAATGCAAAAGGAATATAAAGGACAATAAGAAACCAATTCCTTAAGGAATTAGACTTGCTTACAATCAATTAGAAAAGGAACATAAAGGAGAATGAGAAACCAATTCCTTTTAGATGAAGACTTGATTCTGTCAATGCCCAAAAGAACTTAAAGTAGAATGAGAAACCAATGCCCAAAAGAACTTAAAGTAGAATGAGAAACCAATTCCTTTTGGATTAAGACTTGATTGCATTCAATGCCCAAAAGAACTTAAAGAAGAATAAGAAACCAATTCCTTAAGGAATAAGACTTGCTACAAATCAAATGCAAAAGGAATATAAAGGACAATAAGAAACTAATTCCTTAAGGAATTAGACTTGCTTACAATCAATTAGAAAAGGAACATAAAGGAGAATGAGAAACCAATTCCTTTTAGATGAAGACTTGATTCTGTCAATGCCCAAAAGAACTTAAAGTAGAATGAGAAACCAATTCCTTTTGGATTAAGACTTGATTCCATTCAATGCCCAAAAGAACTTAAAGAAGAATAAGAAACGAATTCCTTAAGGAATAAGACTTGCTACAAATCAAATGCAAAAGGAACATAAAGGAGAATGAGAAACTAATTCCTTAAGGAATTAGACTTGCTTACAATCAATTAGAAAAGGAACATAAAGGAGAATGAGAAACCAATTCCTTTTAGATGAAGACTTGATTCTATTCAACGCCCAAAAGAACTTGAAGAAGAATGAGAATCCAATTCTTTAAGGAATAAGACTTGCTTCCAATCAAATGCAAAGCAACATAAAGGAGAATGAAAAACTAATTCCTAAAGGAATTAGACTTGCTTACAATCAATGGCAAAAGGAACTTCAAGGAGAATTAGAAACCAATTCCTTTTAGATGAAGACTTGATTCTATTCAATGTAAAAGAACTTGAAGAAGATTGAGAATCCAACCCTTTAAGGAATAAGACTTGCTTCTAATCAAATGCAAAAGCAACATAAAGGAGAATGAGAAACCAATTCGACTTGCTTACAATCAATTACAAAAGGAACATAAAGGAGAATGAGAAACCAATTCCTTTTGGATGAAAACTTGATTCTATTCAATGCCCAAAAGAACATAAAGTAGAATGAGAAACCAATTCCTTTTGGACTAAGACTTGATTCCATTCAATGCCCAAAATAACTTAAAGAAGAGTGAGAAACCAACTCCTTAAGGAATAAGACTTGCTTCCAATCAATTGCAAAAGGAACATAAAGGAGAATGAGAAACCAATTCCTTTTGGATTAAGACTTGATTCTATTCAATGCCCAAAAGAATGCAAAGAAGAATGAGAAACCAATTCTTTATGGAGTAACACTTGCTTCCAATCAAATGCAAAAGTAACATAAAGGAGAATGAGAAACCAATTCCTTACGGAATTAGACTTGCTTACAATCAATTACAAAAGGAACATAAAGGAGAATAAGAAACCAATTCCTTTTGGATTAAGACTTGATTCCATTCAATGCCCAAAAGAACTTAAAGAAGAATGAGAAACCAATTCCTTAAGGAATAAGACTTGCTACAAATCAAATGCAAAAGGAACATAAAGGAGAATGAGAAACCAATTCCTTTTGGATTAAGACTTGATTCCATTCAATGCCCAAAAGAACTTAAAGAAGAATGAAAAACCAATTCCTTAAGGAATCAGACTTGCTACAAATCAAATGCAAAAGGAACATAAAGGAGAATGAGAAACCAATTCCTTTTGGATGAAAACTTGATTCTATTCAATGCCCAAAAGAACATAAAGTAGAATGAGAAACCAATTCCTTTTCGACTAAGACTTGATTCCAATCAATGCCCAAAATAACTTAAAGAAGAATGAGAAACCAACTCCTTAAGGAATAAGACTTGCTTCCAATCAATTGCAAAAGGAACATAAAGGAGAATGAGAAACCAATTCCTTTTGGATTAAGACTTGATTCCATTCAATGCCCAAAAGAACTTAAAGAAGAATAAGAAACCAATTCCTTAAGGAATAAGACTTGCTACAAATCAAATGCAAAAGGAATATAAAGGACAATAAGAAACTAATTCCTTAAGGAATTAGACTTGCTTACAATCAATTAGAAAAGGAACATAAAGGAGAATGAGAAACCAATTCCTTTTAGATGAAGACTTGATTCTGTCAATGCCCAAAAGAACTTAAAGTAGAATGAGAAACCAATTCCTTTTGGATTAAGACTTGATTCCATTCAATGCCCAAAAGAACTTAAAGAAGAATAAGAAACGAATTCCTTAAGGAATAAGACTTGCTACAAATCAAATGCAAAAGGAACATAAAGGAGAATGAGAAACTAATTCCTTAAGGAATTAGACTTGCTTACAATCAATTAGAAAAGGAACATAAAGGAGAATGAGAAACCAATTCCTTTTAGATGAAGACTTGATTCTATTCAACGCCCAAAAGAACTTGAAGAAGAATGAGAATCCAATTCTTTAAGGAATAAGACTTGCTTCCAATCAAATGCAAAAGCAACATAAAGGAGAATGAAAAACTAATTCCTAAAGGAATTAGACTTGCTTACAATCAATTAGAAAAGGAACATAAAGGAGAATGAGAAACCAATTCCTTTTAGATGAAGACTTGATTCTATTCAACGCCCGAAAGAACTTGAAGAAGATTGAGAATCCAACTCTTTAAGGAATAAGACTTGCTTCTAATCAAATGCAAAAGCAACATAAAGGAGAATGAGAAACCAATTCGACTTGCTTACAATCAATTACAAAAGGAACATAAAGGAGAATGAGAAACCAATTCCTTTTGGATGAAAACTTGATTCTATTCAATGCCCAAAAGAACATAAAGTAGAATGAGAAACCAATTCCTTTTGGACTAAGACTTGATTCCATTCAATGCCCAAAATAACTTAAAGAAGAATGAGAAACCAACTCCTTAAGGAATAAGACTTGCTTCCAATCAATTGCAAAAGGAACATAAAGGAGAATGAGAAACCAATTCCTTTTGGATTAAGACTTGATTCTATTCAATGCCCAAAAGAATGCAAAGAAGAATGAGAAACCAATTCTTTATGGAGTAACACTTGCTTCCAATCAAATGCAAAACTAACATAAAGGAGAATGAAAAACCAATTCCTTAAGGAATTAGACTTGCTTACAATCAATTACAAAAGGAACATAAAGGAGAATGAAATACCAATTCCTTTTGGATTAGGACTTGATTCCATTCAATGCCCAAAAGAACTTAAAGAAGAATGAGAAACCAATTCCTTAAGGAATAAGACTTGCTACAAATCAAATGCAAAAGGAACATAAAGGAGAATGAGAAACCAATTCCTTTTGGATTAAATCTTGATTCCATTCAATGCCCAAAAGAACTTAAAGAAGAATGAAAAACCAATTCCTTAAGGAATAAGACTTGCTACAAATCAAATGCAAAAGGAACATAAAGGAGAATGAGAAACCAATTCCTTTTGGATGAAAACTTGATTCTATTCAATGCCCAAAAGAACATAAAGTAGAATGAGAAACCAATTCCTTTTGGACTAAGACTTGATTCCAATCAATGCCCAAAATAACTTAAAGAAGAATGAGAAACCAACTCCTTAAGGAAAAAGACTTGCTTCCAATCAATTGCAAAAGGAACATAAAGGAGAATGAGAAACCAATTCCTTTTGGATTAAGACTTGATTCTATTCAATGCCCAAAAGAACGCAAAGAAGAATGAGAAACCAATTCTTTATGGAGTAACACTTGCTTCCAATCAAATGCAAAAGTAACATAAAGGAGAATGAAAAACCAATTCCTTAAGGAATTAGACTTGCTTACAATCAATTACAAAAGGAACATAAAAGAGAATGAGAAACCAATTCCTTTTAGATGAAGACTTGAGTCTAGTCAATGCCCAAAAGATCTTAAAGTAGAATGAGAAACCAATTTCTTTTGGACTAAGACTAGATTCCATTTATTGCCCAAAATAACTTAAAGAAGAATGAGAAACCAACTCCTTATGGAATAAGACTTGCTTCCAATCAATTGCAAAGGGAACATAAAGGAGAATGAGAAACCAATTCCTTTTGGATTAAGACTTGATTCTATTCAATGCCCAAAAGAACGCAAAGAAGAATGAGAAACCAATTCTTTAAGGAATAAGACTTGCTTCCAATCAAATGCAAAAGTAACAGAAAGGAGAATGAGAAACTAATTCCTTAAGAAATTAGACTTGCTTACAATCAATTACAAAAGGAATATAAAGGAGAATGAGAAACCAATTCCTTTTAGCTGAAGACTTGATTCTGTCAACGCCCAAAAGAACTTAAAAACGAATGAGAAACCAATTCCTTTTGGACTAAGACTTGATTCCATTTATTGCCCAAAATAACTTAAAGAAGAATGAGAAACCAACTCCTTAAGGAATAAGACTTGCTTCCAATCAATTGCAAAAGGAACATAAAGGAGAATGAGAAACCAATTCCTTTTGGATTAAGACTTGATTCCATTCAATGCCCAAAAGAACTTAAAGAAGAATAAGAAACCAATTCCTTAAGGAATAAGACTTGCTACAAATCAAATGCAAAAAGGAACATAAAGGAGAATGAGAAACTAATTCCTTAAGGAATTAGACTTGCTTACAATCAATTACAAAAGGAGCATAAAGGAGAATGAGAAACCAATTCCTTTTAGATGAAGATTTGATTATGTCAATGCCCAAAAGAACTTAAAGTAGAATGAGAAACCAATTCCTTTTGGATTAAGACTTGATTCCATTCAATGCCCAAAAGAACTTAAAGAAGAATAAGAAACCAATTCCTTAAGGAATAAGACTTGCTACAAATCAAATGCAAAAGGAACATAAAGGAGAATGAGAAACTAATTCCTTAAGGAATTAGACTTGCTTACAATCAATCAGAAAAGGAACATAAAGAAGAATGAGAAACCAATTCCTTTTAGATGAAGACTTGATTCTATTCAACGCCCAAAAGAACTTGAAGAAGAATGAGAATCCAATTCTTTAAGGAATAAGACTTGCTTCCAATCAAATGCAAAAGCAACATAAAGGAGAATGAGAAACTAATTCCTTAAGGAATTAGACTTGCTTACAATCAATTAGAAAAGGAACATAAAGGAGAATGAGAAACCAATTCCTTTTAGATGAAGACTTGATTCTATTCAACGGCCGAAAGAACTTGAAGAAGATTGAGAATCCAATTCTTTAAGGAATAAGACTTGCTTCCAACCAAATGCAACAGCAACATAAAGGAGAATGAAAAACTAATTCCTAAAGGAATTAGACTTGCTTACAATCAATTAGAAAAGGAACATAAAGGAGAATGAGAAACCAATTCCTTTTAGATGAAGACTTGATTCTATTCAATGCCCAAAAGAACTTAAAGAAGATCGAGAAGCCAATTCCTTAAGGCAGAAGACTTGCTTCCAATCAAATGCAAAAGGAACATAAAGGAGAATGAGAAACCAATTCCTTAAGGAATTAGACTTGCTCACAATCAATTGCAAAAGGAACATAAAGGAGAATTAGAAACCAATTCCTTTTGGATGAAGACTTGATTCTAGTCAATGCACATATGAGCTTGAAGAAGATTGAGAATCCAACTCTTTAAGGAATAAGACTTGCTTCCAATCAAATGCAAAAGCAACATAAAGGAGAATGAGAAACCAATTCCTTAAGGAATTAGACTTGCTTACAATCAATTACAAAAGGAACATAAAGGAGAATGAGAAACCAATTCCTTTTGGATGAAGACTTGATTCTAGTCAATGCCCAAAAGAACATAAAGTAGAATGAGAAACCAATTCCTTTTGGATTAAGACTTGATTCCAATCAATGCCCAAAATAACTTAAAGAAGAATGAGAAACCAACTCCTTAAGGAATAAGACTTGCTTCCAATCAATTGCAAAAGGAACATAAAGGAGAATGAGAAACCAATTCCTTTTGGATTCAGACTTGATTCTATTCAATGCCCAAAAGAACGCAAAGAAGAATGAGAAACCAATTCTTTATGGAGTAACACTTGCTTCCAATCAAATGCAAAAGTAACATAAAGGAGAATGAAAAACCAATTCCTTAAGGAATTAGACTTGCTTACAATCAATTACAAAAGGAACATAAAGGAGAATGAAATACCAATTCCTTTTGGATTAGGACTTGATTCCATTCAATGCCCAAAAGAACTTAAAGAAGAATGAGAAACCAATTCCTTAAGGAATAAGACTTGCTACAAATCAAATGCAAAAGGAACATAAAGGAGAATGAGAAACTAATTCCTTAAGGAATTAGACTTGCTTACAATCAATTACAAAAGGAACATAAAGGAGAATGAGAAACCAATTCCTTTTGGATTAAATCTTGATTCCATTCAATGCCCAAAAGAACTTAAAGAAGAATGAGAAACCAATTCCTTAAGGAATAAGACTTGCTACAAATCAAATGCAAAAGGAACATAAAGGAGAATGAGAAACCAATTCCTTTTGGATGAAAACTTGATTCTATTCAATGCCCAAAAGAACATAAAGTAGAATGAGAAACCAATTCCTTTTGGACTAAGACTTGATTCCATTCAATGCCCAAAATAACTTAAAGAAGAATGAGAAACCAACTCCTTAAGGAATAAGACTTGCTTCCAATCAATTGCAAAAGGAACATAAAGGAGAATGAGAAACCAATTCCTTTTGGATTAAGACTTGATTCTATTCAATGCCCAAAAGAACGCAAAGAAGAATGAGAAACCAATTCTTTAAGGAGTAAGACTTGCTTCCAATCAAATGCAAAAGTAACATAAAGGAGAATGAGAAACCAATTCCTTACGGAATTAGACTTGCTTACAATCAATTACAAAAGGAACATAAAGGAGAATAAGAAACCAATTCCTATTAGATGAAGACTTGAGTCTAGTCAATGCCCAAAAGAACTTAAACTAGAATGAGAAACCAATTCCTTTTGGACTAAGACTTGATTCCATTTATTGCCCAAAATAACTTAAAGAAGAATGAGAAACCAACTCCTTAAGGAATAAGACTTGCTTCCAATCAATTGCAAAAGGAACATAAAGGAGAATGAGAAACCAATTCCTTTTGGATTAAGACTTGATTCTATTCAATGCCCAAAAGAACGCAAAGAAGAATGAGAAACCAATTCTTTAAGGAATAAGACTTGCTTCCAATCAAATGCAAAAGTAACAGAAAGGAGAATGAGAAACTAATTCCTTAAGAAATTAGACTTGCTTACAATCAATTACAAAAGGAACATAAAGGAGAATGAGAAACCAATTCCTTTTAGATGAAGACTTGATTCTATTCAACGCCCAAAAGAACTTGAAGAAGAATGAGAATCCAATTCTTTAAGGAATAAGACTTGCTTCCAATCAATTGCAAATGGAACATAAAGAAGAATGAGAAACCAACTCCTTAAGGAATAAGACTTGCTTCCAATCAATTGCAAAAGGAACATAAAGGAGAATGAGAAACCAATTCCTTTTGGATTAAGACTTGATTCCATTCAATGCCCGAAAGAACTTAAAGAAGAATAAGAAACCAATTCCTTAAGGAATAAGACTTGCTTCCAATCAAATGCAAAAGCAACATAAAGGAGAATGAGAAACTAATTCCTTAAGGAATTAGACTTGCTTACAATCAATTAGAAAAGGAACATAAAGGAGAATGAGAAACCAATTCCTTTTAGATGAAGACTTGATTCTATTCAACGCCCAAAAGAACTTGAAGAAGAATGAGAATCCAATTCTTTAAGGAATAAGACTTGCTTCCAATCAAATGCAAAAGCAACATAAAGGAGAATGAGAAACCAATTCCTTAAGGAATTAGACTTGCTTACAATCAATTACAAAAGGAACATAAAGGAGAATGAGAAACCAATTCCTTTTGGATGAAGACTTGATTCTATTCAATGCCCAAAAGAACTTAAAGAAGAATGAGAAACCAATTCTTTAAGGAATAAGACTTGCTTCCAATCAAATGCAAAAGCAACATAAAGGAGAATGAGAAACCAATACCTTTTGGAATAAGACTTGATTCTAGTCAATGCCCAAAAGAACATAAAGTAGAATGAGAAACCAATTCCTTTTGGATTAAGACTTGATTCCATTCAATGCCCAAAAGAACTTAAAGAAGAATGAGAAACCAACTCCTTAAGGAATAAGACTTGCTTCCAATCAATTGCAAAAGGAACATAAAGGAGAATGAGAAACCAATTCCTTTTGGATTTTAAGACTTGATTCTATTCAATGCCCAAAAGAACATAAAGAAGAATGAGAAACCAACTCCTTTTGGATTAAGACTTGGTTCCAATCAAATGCAAAAGGAACATAACGAAGAACGAGAAACCAATTCCTTAGGGAATAAGACTTGCTTACAATCAATTACAAAAGGAACATAAAGGAGAATGAGAAACCAATTCCTTTTGGATGAAGACTTGATTCTATTCAATGCCCAAAAGAACTTAAAGAAGAATGAGAAACCAATTCCATTTGGATTAAGACTTGATTCCAATCAAATGACCAAATTAACAAAAGGAGAATGAGAAATCAATTCCTTAAGGAACAAGACTTGCTTCCAATCAATTACAAAAGGAACATAAAGGAGAATGAGAAACCAATTGCTTTTGGATCAAGACTTGATTCCATTCAATGCCCAAAATAACTTAAAGAAGAGTGAGAAACCAACTCCTTAAGGAGTAAGACTTGCTTCCAATCAAATGCAAAAGTAACATAAAGGAGAATGAGAAACCAATTCCTTACGGAATTAGACTTGCTTACAATCAATTACAAAAGGAACATAAAGGAGAATGAGAAACCAATTCCTTTTGGATTAAGACTTGATTCCATTCAATGCCCAAAAGAACTTAAAGAAGAATGAGAAACCAATTCCTTAAGGAATAAGACTTGCTACAAATCAAATGCAAAAGGAACATAAAGGAGAATGAGAAACCAATTCCTTAAGGAATTAGACTTGCTTACAATCAATTACAAAAGGAACATAAAGGAGAATGAGAAACCAATTCCTTTTGGATTAAGACTTGATTCCATTCAATGCCCAAAAGAACTTAAAGAAGAATGAGAAACCAATTCCTTAAGGAATAAGACTTGCTACAAATCAAATGCAAAAGGAACATAAAGGAGAATGAGAAACCAATTTCTTTTGGATGAAGACTTGATTCTAGTCAATACCCAAAAGAACCAAAAGTAGAATGAGAAACCAATTCCTCTTGGACAAAGTCTTGATTCAATTCAATGGCCAAAATAACTTAAAGAAGAATGAGAAACCTATTCTTTAAGGAATAAGACTTGCTTCCAATCAATTGCAAAAGCAACATAAAGGAGAATGAGAAACCAATTCCTTTTGGATTAAGACTTGATTCTATTCAATGCCCAAAAGAACTTAAAGAAGAATGAGAAACCAATTCCTTTTGGATTAAGACTTGCTTCCAATCAAATGCAAAAGTAACAGAAAGGAGAATGAGAAACCAATTCCTTACGGAATTAGACTTGCTTACAATCAATTACAAAAGGAACATAAAGGAGAATGAGAAACCAATTCGTTTTGGATGAAGACTTGATTCCATTCAATTCCCGAAAGAACTTGAAGAAGAATAAGAAACCAATTCCATTTGGAATTAGACTTGCTTACAATCAATTACAAAAGGAACATAAAGGAGAATGAGAAACCAATTCCTTTTGGATTAAGACTTGATTCCATTCAATGCCGAAAAGAACTTAAAGAAGAATGAGAAACCAATTCCTTAAGGAATAAGACTTGCTACAAATCAAATGCAAAAGGAACATAAAGGAGAATGAGAAACCAATTCCTTTTTTATTAAGACTTGATTCTATTCAATGCCCAAAAGAACTTAAAGAAGAATGAGAAACCAATTCCTTTTGGATTAAGACTTGATTCTTTTCAATGCCCAAAAGAACTTAAAGAAGAATGAGAAACCAATTCCTTAAGAAATAAGACTTGCTTCCAATCAATTGCAAAAGGAACATAAAGGAGAATGAGAAACCAATTCCTTTTGGATGAAGACTTGATTCTATTCAATGCCCAAAAGAACTTAAAGAAGAATGAGAAACCAATTCCTTTTGGATTAAGACTTGATTCCAATCAATTGCAAAAGGAACATAAAGGAGAATGAGAAACCAATTCCTTACGGAATTAGACTTGCTTACAATCAATTACAAAAGGAACATAAAGGAGAATGAGAAACCAATTCCTTTTGGATTAAGACTTGATTCTATTCAATGCCCAAAAGAACTTAAAGAAGAATGAGAAACCAATTCCTTAAGGAATAAGACTTGCTTCCAATCAAATGCAAAAGGAACATAAAGGAGAATGAGAAACCAATTCCTTAAGGAATTAGACTTGCTTACAATCAATTACAAAAGGAACATAAAGGAGAATGAGAAACCAATTCCTTTTGGATTAAGACTTGATTCCATTCAATACCCAAAAGAACTTAAAGAAGAATGAGAAACCAATTCCTTAAGGAATAAGACTTGCTTCCAATCAATTGCAAAAGGAACATAAAGGAGAATGAGAAACCAATACCTTTTGGATTAAGACTTGATTCTATTCAATGCCCAAAAGAACATAGAGAAGAATGAGAAACCAATTCTTTTTGGAATAAGACTTGCTTCCAATCACATGCAAAAGCAACAAAAAGGAGAATTAGAAACCAAATCCTTAAGGAATTAGACTTGCTTACAATCAATTACAAAAGGAACATAAAGGAGAATGAGAAACCAATTCCTTTTGGATGAAGACTTGATTCTATTCAATGCCCAAAAGAACTTAAAGAAGAATGAGAAACCAATTCCTTTTGGATTAAGACTTGATTCTATTCAATGCCCAAAATAACTTAAAGAAGAATGAGAAACCAACTCCTTAAGGAATAAGACTTGCTTACAATCAATTGCAAAAGGAACATAAAGGAGAATGAGAAACCAATTCCTTTTGGATTAAGACTTGATTCCATTCAATGCCCAAAAGAACTTAAAGAAGAATGAGAAACCAATTCCTTAAGGAATAAGACTTGCTACAAATCAAATGCAAAAGGAACATAAAGGAGAATGAGAAACTAATTCCTTAAGGAATTAGACTTGCTTACAATCAATTACAAAAGGAACATAAAGGAGAATGAGAAACCAATTCCTTTAGGATAAAGACTTGATTCTATTCAATGCCCAAAAGAACTTAAAGAAGAATGAGAAACCAATTCTTTAAGGAATAAGACTTGCTTCCAATCAAATGCAAAAGCAACATAAAGGAGAATGAGAAACCAATTCCTTAAGGAATTAGACTTGCTTACAATCAATTACAAAAGGAACATAAAGGAGAATGAGAAACCAATTCCTTTTGGATGAAGACTTGATTCTATTCAATGCCCAAAAGAACTTAAAGAAGAATGAGAAACCAATTCTTTAAGGAATAAGACTTGCTTCCAATCAAATGCAAAAGCAACATAAAGGAGAATGAAAAACTAATTCCTAAAGGAATTAGACTTGCTTACAATCAATTAGAAAAGGAACATAAAGGAGAATGAGAAACCAATTCCTTTTAGATGAAGACTTGATTCTAGTCAATGCCCAAAAGAACTTAAAGAAGAATGAGAATCCAACTCTTTAAGGAATAAGACTTGCTTCCAATCAAATGCAAAAGCAACATAAAGGAGAATGAGAAACCAATTCCTTAAGGAATTAGACTTGCTTACAATCAATTACAAAAGGAACATAAAGGAGAATGAGAAACCAATTCCTTTTGGATGAAAACTTGATTCTATTCAATGCCCAAAAGAACATAAAGTAGAATGAGAAACCAATTCCTTTTGGACTAAGACTTGATTCCATTCAATGCCCAAAATAACTTAAAGAAGAATGAGAAACCAACTCCTTAAGGAATAAGACTTGCTTCCAATCAATTGCAAAAGGAACATAAAGGAGAATGAGAAACCAATTCCTTTTGGATTCAGACTTGATTCTATTCAATGCCCAAAAGAATGCAAAGAAGAATGAGAAACCAATTCTTTATGGAGTAACACTTGCTTCCAATCAAATGCAAAAGTAACATAAAGGAGAATGAAAAACCAATTCCTTAAGGAATTAGACTTGCTTACAATCAATTACAAAAGGAACATAAAGGAGAATGAAATACCAATTCCTTTTGGATTAGGACTTGATTTCATTCAATGCCCAAAAGAACTTAAAGAAGAATGAGAAACCAATTCCTTAAGGAATAAGACTTGCTACAAATCAAATGCAAAAGGAACATAAAGGAGAATGAGAAACTAATTCCTTAAGGAATTAGACTTGCTTACAATCAATTACAAAAGGAACATAAAGGAGAATGAGAAACCAATTCCTTTTGGATTAAGACTTGATTCCATTCAATGCCCAAAAGAACTTAAAGAAGAATGAGAAACCAATTCCTTAAGGAATAAGACTTGCTACAAATCAAATGCAAAAGGAACATAAAGGAGAATGAGAAACCAATTCCTTTTGGATGAAAACTTGATTCTATTCAATGCCCAAAAGAACATAAAGTAGAATGAGAAACCAATTCCTTTTGGACTAAGACTTGATTCCATTCAATGCCCAAAATAACTTAAAGAAGAATGAGAAACCAACTCCTTAAGGAATAAGACTTGCTTCCAATCAATTGCAAAAGGAACATAAAGGAGAATGAGAAACCAATTCCTTTTGGATTAAGACTTGATTCTATTCAATGCCCAAAAGAACGCAAAGAAGAATGAGAAACCAATTCTTTATGGAGTAACACTTGCTTCCAATCAAATGCAAAAGTAACATAAAGGAGAATGAAAAACCAATTCCTTAAGGAATTAGACTTGCTTACAATCAATTACAAAAGGAACATAAAGGAGAATGAGAAACCACTTCCTTTTGGATGAAGACTTGATTCTAGTCAATGCCCAAAAGAACTTAAAGTAGAATGAGAAACCAATTCCTTTTGGACTAAGACTTGATTCCATTCAATGCCCAAAATAACTTAAAGAAGAATGAGAAACCAACTCCTTATGGAATAAGACTTGCTTCCAATCAATTGCAAAAGGAACATAAAGGAGAATGAGAAACCAATTCCTTTTGGATTAAGACTTGATTCTATTCAATGCCCAAAAGAACTTAAAGAAGAATGAGAAACCAATTCTTTAAGGAATAAGACTTGCTTCCAATCAAATGCAAAAGTAACAGAAAGGAGAATGAGAAACTAATTCCTTAAGAAATTAGACTTGCTTACAATCAATTACAAAAGGAACATAAAGGAGAATAAGAAACCAATTCCTTTTGGATTAAGACTTGATTCCATTCAATGCCCAAAAGAACTTAAAGAAGAATGAGAAACCAATTCCTTAAGGAATAAGACTTGCTACAAATCAAATGCAAAAGGAACATAAAGGAGAATGAGAAACTAATTCCTTAAGGAATTAGACTTGCTTACAATCAATTACAAAAGGAACATAAAGGAGAATGAGAAACCAATTCCTTTTGGATTAAATCTTGAATCCATTCAATGCCCAAAAGAACTTAAAGAAGAATGAGAAACCAATTCCTTAAGGAATAAGACTTGCTACAAATCAAATGCAAAAGGAACATAAAGGAGAATGAGAAACCAATTCCTTTTCGATTAAGACTTGATTCCATTCAATGCCCAAAAGAATTTAAAGTAGAATGAGAAACCAATTCTATTTGGACTAAGATTTGATTTCATTCAATGCCCAAAAGAACTTAAAGCAGAATGAGAAACCAACTCCTAAAGGAATAAGACTTGCTTCCGATCAATTGCAAAAGGAATATAAAGGAGAATGAGAAACCAATTCCTTTTGAATAAAGACTTGACTCTATTCAATGCCCAAAAGAACTTAAAGCGGAATGAGAAACCAATTCTTTAATGAATAAGATTTGCTTCCAATGAAATGCAAAAGTAACATAAAGGAGAACGAGAAACCAGTTCCTTAAGGAATTAGACTTGCTTACAATCAATTACAAAAGGAACATAAAGGAGAATGAGAAACCAATTCCTTTTGAATTAAGACTTGGTTCTATTCAATGCCCAAAAGAACATAAAGAAGAATGAGAAACCAATTCCTTAAGGAATAAGACTTGCTACAAATCAAATGCAAAAGGAACATAAAGGAGATGAGAAACCAATTCCTTTTGGACTAAAACTTGATTTCATTCAATGCCCAAAAGAACTTAAAGCAGAGTGAGAAACCAACTCCTAAAAGAATAAGACTTGCTTCCAATCAATTGCAAAAGGAGTATAAAGGAGAATGAGAAACCAATTCCTTTTGAATAAAGACTTGATTCTATTCAATGCCCAAAAGAACTTAAAGAAGAATGAGAAACTAATTCTTTAAGCAGTAAGACTTGCTTCCAATCAAATGCAAAAGTAACATACAGGAGAATGAGAAACCAATTCCTTACGGAATTAGACTTGCTTACAATCAATTACAAAAGGAACATAAAGGAGAATGAGAAACCAATTCCTTTTGGATTAAGACTTGATTCCATTCAATGCCCAAAAGAACTTAAAGAAGAATGAGAAACCAATTCCTTAAGGAATAAGACTTGCTACAAATCAAATGCAAAAGGAACATAAAGGAGAATGAGAAACCAATTCCTTTTTGATTAAGACTTGATTCCATTCAATGCCCAAAAGAATATAAAGCAGAATGGGAAACCAATTCCTTTTGGACTAAAACTTGATTTCATTCAATGCCCAAAAGAACTTAAAGCAGAATGAAAAACCAACTCCTTAAGGAATAAGACTTGCTTCCAATCAATTCCAAAAGTAACATAAAGGAGAATGAGAAACCAATTCCTTTTGGATAAAGACATGATTCTATTCGATGCCCAAAAGAACTTAACGAAGAATGAGAAACCAATTCTTTAAGGAATAAGACTTGCTTCAAATCAAATGCAAAAGCAACATAAAAGAGAATGAGAAACCAATTCCATTAGGAATTAGACTTGCTTACAATCAATTACAACAGGAACATAAAGGAGAATGAGAAACCAAATCCTTTTGGATGAAGACTTGATTCTAGTCAATGCCCAAAAGAACTTAAAGTAGAATGAGAAACCAATTCCTTTTGGACTAAGACTTGATTCCATTCAATGCCCAAAATAACTTAAAGAAGAATGAGAAACCAACTCCTTAAGGAATAAGACTTGCTTCCAATCAATTGCAAAAGGAACATAAAGGAGAATGAGAAACCAATTCCTTTTGGATTAAGACTTGATTCTATTCAATGCCCAAAAGAACGCAAAGAAGAATGAGAAACCAATTCTTTAAGGAATAGGACTTGCTTCCAATCAAATGCAAAAGTAACATAAAAGAGAATGAGAAATCAATTTCTTTTAGATGAAGACTTGATTCTGTCAATGCCCAAAATAACTTAAAGAAGAATGAGAAACCAACTCCTTAACGAATAAGACTTGCTTCCAATCAATTGCAAAAGGAACATAAAGGAGAATGAGAAACCAATTCCTTTTGGATAAAGACATGATTCCATTCAATGCCCAAAAGAACTTAAAGAAGAATGAGAAACCAATTCTTTAACGAATAAGGCTTGCTTCAAATCAAATGCAAAAGCAACATAAAGGAGAATGAGAAACCAATTCCTTAAGGAATTAGACTTGCTTACAATCAATTACAAAAGGAACATAAAGGAGAATGAGAAACCAATTCCTTTTGGATGAAGACTTCATTCTAGTCAATGCCCAAAAGAATGCAAAGAAGAATGAGAAACCAATTCTTTAAGGAATAAAACTTGCTTCCAATCAAATGCAAAAGCAACATAAAGGAGAATGAGAAACTGATTCCTTAAGGAATTAGACTTACTTACAATCAATTACAAAAGGAACATAAAGGAGGATGAGAAACCAATTCCTTTTGGATGAAGACTTGATTCTATTCAATGCACAAAAGAACTTAAAGTAGAATGAGAAACCAATTCCTTTTGGACAAAGACTTGATTCGATTCAAAGCCCAAAATAACTTGAAGAAGAATGAGAAACCAATTCCTTAAGGAACAAGACTTGCTTCCAATCAATTGCAAAAGGAACATAAAGGAGAATGGGAAACCAATTCCTTTTGGATTAAGACTTGGTTCTATTCAATGTCCAAAAGAGCGCAAAGAAGAATGAGAAACCAATTCTTCAAGGAGTAAGACTTGCTTCCAAACAAATGCAAAAGTAACATAAAGGAAAATGAGAAACCAATTCCTTAAGGAATTAGACTTGCTTACAATCAATTACAAAAGTAACATAAAGGAGAATGAGAAACCAATTCCTCTTGGATTAAGACTTGATTCCATTCAATGCCCAAAAGAACTTAAAGAAGTATGAGAAACCAATTCCTTAAAGAATAAGACTTGCTACCAATCAAATGCAAAAGGAACATAAAGGAGACTGAGAAACCAATTCCTTTTTGGTTAAGACTTGATTCAATTCATTGCCCAAAGGAACATAAAGCAGAATGAGAAACCAATTCTTTAAGGAATAAGACTTGCTTCCAATCAAAAGCAAAAGGAACATAAAGGAGAAGGAGAAACCAATTCCTTAAGGAATTAGACTTGCTTACAATCAATTACAAAAGGAACATAAAGGAGAATGAGAAACCAATTCCTTTTAGATGAAGACTTGATTCTGTTCAATGCCCAAAAGAACTTAAAGTAGAATGAGAAACCAATTCCTTTTGGACTAAGACTTGATTCGATTCAATGCCCAAAATAACTTAAAGAAGAATGAGAAACCAACTCCTTAAGGAATAAGACTTCCTTCCAATCAATTGCAAAAAGAACATAAATGAGAATGAGAAACCAATTCCTTTTGGATTAAGACTTGATTCTGTTCAATGCCCAAAAAAATGCAAAGAAGAATGAGAAACCAATTCTTTAAGGAATAAGACTTGCTTCCAATCAAATACAAAAGTAACATAAAGGAGAATGATAAACCAATTCCTTAAGGAATTAGAGTTGCTTACAATCAATTACAAAAGGAACATAAAGGAGAATGAGAAACCAATTCCTTTTGGATTAAGACTTGATTCTATTCAATGCCCAAAAGAACGCAAAGAAGAATGAGAAACCAATTCTTTAAGGAGTAAGACTTGCTTCCAATCAAATGCAAAAGTAACATAAAGGAGAATGATAAACCAATTCCTTAAGGAATTAGACTTGCTTCCAATCAATTGCAAAAGGAACATAAAGGAGAATGAGAAACCAATTCCTTTTTGATTAAGACTTGATTCCATTCAATGCCCAAAAGAATATACAGCAGAATGGGAAACCAATTCCTTTTGGACTAAAACGTGACATCATTCAATGCCCAAAAGAATTTAAAGTAGAATGAGAAACCAATTCCTTAAGGAATTAGACTTGGTTACAATCAATTACAAAAGGAACATAAAGGCGAATGAGAAACCACTTCCTTTTGGATGAAGACTTGATTCTAGTCAATGTGCAAAAGAACTTAAAGTAGAATGAGAAACCAATTCCTTTTGGACTAAGACTTGATTCCATTCAATGCCCAAAAGAACTTAAAGAAGATTGAGAAACCTATTCCTTAAGGAATAAGGCTTGCTACAAATCAAATGCAAAAGGAACATAAAGGAGAATGAGAAACCAATTCCTTTTTGATTAAGACATGATTCCATTCAATGCCCAAAAGAATGTAAAGCAGAATGGGAAACCAATTCCTTTTGGACTAAAACTTGATTTCATTCAATGCCCAAAAGAACTTAAAGCAGAATGAGAAACCAATTCCTTAAGAAATAAGACTTGCTTCCAATCAATTGCAAAAGGAACATAAAGGAGAATGAGAAACCAATTCCTTTTGGATGAAGACTTGATTCTATTCAATGCCCAAAAGAACTTAAAGAAGAATGAGAAACCAATTCTTTAAGGAATAAGACTTGCTTCGAAGCAATTGCAAAAGGAACATCAAATAGAATGAGAAACTAACACCTTTTGGATTAAGACTTGATTCTATTCAATGCCCAAAAGGAAAATAAAGGAGAATGAGAAACCAATTCCTTTTAGATGAAGACTTGATTCTATCAAATGAAAAGAACTTAGAGAAGAATGAGAAACCAATTTTTTAAGGAATAAGACTTGCTTCCAATCAAATGCAAAAGCAACATAAAGGAGAATGAGAAACCAATTCCTTTTTGATTAAGACTTGATTCCATTCAATGCCCAAAAGAACATAAAGTAGAATGAGAAACCAATTCCTTTTGGATTAAGACTTGATTCCATTCAATGCCCAAAAGAACTTAAAGAAGAATGAGAAACCTATTCCTTAAGGAATAAGGCTTGCTACAAATCAAATGCAAAAGGAACATAAAGGAGAATGAGAAACCAATTCCTTTTTGATTAAGACTTGATTCCATTCAATGCCCAAAAGAATATAAAGCAGAATGGGAAACCAATTCCTTTTGGACTAAAACTTGATTTCATTCAATGCCCAAAAGAACTTAAAGCAGAATGAAAAACCAACTCCTTAAGGAATAAGACTTGCTTCCAATCAATTGCAAAAGGAACATAAAGGAGAATGAGAAACCAATTCCTTTTGGATTAAGACTTGATTCTATTCAATGCCCAAAAGAACGCAAAGAAGAATGAGAAACCAATTCTTTAAGGAGTAAGACTTGCTTCCAATCAAATGCAAAAGCAACATAAAGGAGAATGAGAAACCAATTCCTTAAGGAATTAGACTTGCTTACAATCAATTACAAAAGGAAAATAAAGGAGAATGAGAAACCAATTCCTTTTAGATGGAGACTTGATTCTATTCAACGCCCAAAAGAACTTAAAGAAGAATGAGAAACCAATTTTTTAAGGAATAAGACTTGCTTCCAATCAAATGCAAAATCAACATAAAGGAGAACGACAAACCAATTCCTTAAGGAATTGGACTTGCTTACAATCAAATACGAAAGGAACATAAAGGAGAATGAGAAACCAATTCCTTTTGGATGAAGACTTGATTCTAGTCAATGCCCAAAAGAACTTAAAGTAGAATGAGAAACCAATTCCTTTTGGACTAAGACTTGATTCTAGTCAATGCCCAAAATAACTTAAAGAAGAATGAGAAACCAACTCCTTAAGGAATTAGACTTGCTTGCAATTAATTGCAAAAGGAATATAAAGGAGAATGAGAAACCAATTCCTTTTGGATGAAGACTTGATTCTATTCAATGCCCAAAAGAACTTAAAGAAGAATGAGAAACCAATTCTTTAAGGAATAAGACTTGCTTCCAATCAAATGCAAAAGCAACATAAAGGAGAATGAGAAACCAATTCCTTAAGGAATTAGACTTGCTTACAATCAATTACAAAAGTAACATAAAGGAGAATGAGAAACCAATTCCTTTTGGATTAAGACTTGATTCCATTCAATGCCCAAAAGAACTTAAAGAAGATTGAGAAACCTATTCCTTAAGGAATAAGGCTTGCTACAAATCAAATGCAAAAGGAACATAAAGGAGAATGAGAAACCAATTCCTTTTTGATTAAGACGTGATTCCATTCAATGCCCAAAAGAATATAAAGCAGAATGGGAAACCAATTCCTTTTGGACTACAACTTGATTTCATTCAATGCCCAAAAGAACTTAAAGCAGAATGAAAAACCAACACCTTAAGGAATAAGACTTGCTTCCAATCAATTGCAAAAGGAACATAAAGGACAATGAGAAACCAATTCCTTTTGGATAAAGACTTGATTCTATTCAATGCCCAAAAGAACGTAAAGAAGAATGAGAAACCAATTCTTTAAGGAGTAAGACTTGCTTCCAATCAAATGCAAAAGGAACATAAAGGAGAAGGAGAAACTAATTCCTTAAGGAATTAGACTTGCTTACAATCAATTACAAAAGGAAAATAAAGGAGAATGAGAAACCAATTCCTTTCAGATGGAGACTTGATTCTATTCAACGCCCAAAAGAACTTAAAGAAGAATGAGAAACCAATTTTTTAAGGAATAAGACTTGCTTCCAATCAAATGCAAAAGCAACATAAAGGAGAACGACAAACCAATTCCCTAAGGAATTGGACTTGCTTACAATCAAATACGAAAGGAACATAAAGGAGAACGAGAAACCAATTCCTTTTGGATGAAGACTTGATTCTAGTCAATGCCCAAAAGAACTTAAAGTAGAATGAGAAAGCAATTCCTTTTGGACTAAGACTTGATTCTATTCAATGCCCAAAATAACTTAAAGAAGAACGAGAAACCAACTCCTTAAGGAATAAGACTTGCTTGCAATCAATTGCAAAAGGAATATAAAGGAGAATGAGAAACCAATTCCTTTTGGATAAAGACTTGATTCTATTCAATGCCCAAAAGAACTGAAAGAAGAATGAGAAACCAATTCTTTAAGGAATAAGACTTGCTTACAATCAAATGCAAAAGCAACATAAAGGAGAATGAGAAACCAATTCCTTAAGGAATTAGACTTGCTTACAATCAATTACAAAACGAATATAAAGGAGAATGAGAAACCAATTCCTTTTGGATGAAGACTTGATTCTAGTCAATGCCCAAAAGAACTTAAAGTAGAATGAGAAACCAATTCCTTTTGGATTAAGACTTGATTCCATTCAATGCCCAAAAGAACTTAAAGAAGATTGAGAAACCTATTCCTTAAGGAAGAAGGCTTGCTACAAATAAAATGCAAAAGGAACATAAAGGAGAATGAGAAACCAATTCCTTTTTTATTAAGACTTGATTCCATTCAATGCCCAAAAGAATATAAAGCAGAATGGGAAACCAATTCCTTTTGGACTAAAACTTGATTTCATTCAATGCCCAAAAGAACTTAAAGCAGAATGAAAAACCAACACCTTAAGGAATAAGACTTGCTTCCAATCAATTACAAAAGGAACATCAAGGAGAATGAGAAACCAATTCCTTTTGGATGAAGACTTGATTCTAGTCAATGCCCAAAAGAACGCAAAGAAGAATGAGAAACCAATTCTTTAAGGAGTAAGACTTACTTCCAATCAAATGCAAACGTAACATAAAGGAGAATGAGAAACCAATTCCTTACGGAATTAGACTTGCTTACAATCAATTACAAAAGGAAAATAAAGGAGAATGAGAAACCAATTCCTTTTAGATGAAGACTTGATTCTATTCAACGCCCAAAAGAACTTAAAGAAGAATGAGAAACCAATTTTTTAAGGAATAAGACTTGCTTCCAATCAAATGCAAAAGGAACATAAAGGAGAATGAGAAACCAATTCCTTTTGGATGAAGAATTGATTCTAGTCAATGCCCAAAAGAACTTAAAGTAGAATAAGAAACCAATTCCTTTTGGACTAAGACTTGATTCTATTCAATGCCCAAAATAACTTAAAGAAGAATGAGAAACCAACTCCTTAAGGAATAAGACTAGCTTCCAATCAATTGCAAAAGAAACCTAAAGGAGATTGAGAAACCAATTCCTTTTTATTAAGACTTGATTCCATTCAATGCCCAAAAGAATTTAAAGCAGAATGGGAAACCAATTCCCTTTGGACTAAAACGTGATTTCATTCAATGCCCAAATGATCTTAAAGCAGAATGAGAAACCAACTCTTTAAGGCATAAGAGTTGCTTCCAATCAATTGCAAAAGGAATATAAAGGAGAATGAGAAACCAATTCCTCTTGGATAAAGACTTGATTCTATTCAATGCCCAAAAGAACTTAAAGAAGAATGAGAAACCAATTCTTTAAGGAATAAGACTTGCTTCCAATCAAATGCAAAAGCAACATAAAGGAGAATGAGAAACCAATTCCTTTTGGATGAAGACTTGATTCTAGTCAATGCCCAAAAGAACTTAATGTAGAATCAGAAACCAATTCCTTTTGGACTAAGACTTGATTCCATTCAATGCCCAAAATAACTTAAAGAAGAGTGAGAAACCAACTCCTTAAGGAATAAGACTTGCTTCCAATCAATTGCAAAAGGAACATAAAGGACAATGAGAAACCAATGCCTTTTTGATTAAGACTTGATTCCATTCAATGCCCAAAGGAACTTAAAGAAGAATGAGAAACCAATTTTTTAAGGAATAAGACTTGCTTCCAATCAAATGCAAAAGCAACATAAAGGAGAACGACAAACCAATTCCTTAAGGAATTGGACTTGCTTACAATCAAATAGGAAAGGAACATAAAGGAGAATGAGAAACTAATTCCTTTTGGATGAAGACTTGATTCTAGTCAATGCCCAAAAGAACTTAAAGTAGAATGAGAAACCAATTCCTTTTGGACTAAGACTTGATTCTATTCAATGCCCAAAATAACTTAAAGAAGAATGAGAAACCAACTCCTTAAGGAATAAGACTTGCTTGCAATCAATTGCAAAAGGAATATAAAGGAGAATGAGAAACCAATTCCTTTTGGATGAAGACTTGATTCTAGTCAATGCCCAAAAGAACTTAAAGTAGAATGAGAAACCAATTCCTTTTGGATTAAGACTTGATTCCATTCAATGCCCAAAAGAACTTAAAGAAGAATGAGAAACCTATTCCTTAAGGAATAAGGCTTGCTACAAATCAAATGCTAAAGGAACATAAAGGAGAATGAGAAACCAATTCCTTTTTGAATAAAACTTGATTCCATTCAATGCCCAAAAGAATATAAAGCAGAATGGGAAACCAATTCCTTTTGGACTAAAACAAGATTTCATTCAATGCCCAAAAGAACTTAAAGCTGAATGAAAAACCAACTCCTTAAGGAATAAGACTTGCTTCCAATCAATTGCAAAAGGAACATAAAGGACAATGAGAAACCAATTCCTTTTGGATAAAGACTTGATTCTATTCAATGCCCAAAATAACGCAAAGAAGAATGAGAAACCAATTCTTTAAGGAGTAAGACTTACTTCCAATCAAATGAAAACGTAACATTAAGGAGAATGAGAAACCAATTCTGATGAGGAGGAACCCCGTGGATATAAAGATCCTGAAACCCCAAGCACACACTTTGATAGAAAACAAGATATAGAATAAAGACCCTCCCTACTAAACCCCCAAGAAACCTGTTCTTGGAAACGTAGATAACAGGGAAAAGATAGAACAGAAATTGATTGAATATCACAAGGAACTTACCTTAGGATGAATTCTCTCAATTTCTTGATGCAACAAGCAAAGCAAATCACTCACCTCACTTGCACACAAAGGAACTGTGTTCTTGAAAGAAAACAAAACAGAATTTCAATTAATCAAAACTGCTAAACAATGTGTTCCTTGAGGTATTTATAACCTCTTACACTAGGTTAGACACTTAAACTAAGTCCAAGCCCAATAAGAAGTGTTCTGATACTAAATAATATGAATTGGGTTGGATAAAACATAAAACATAAAATATAAAACATAAAACATGGGCCAAATAAAATAACTAAAAGTTTAGATGTCCTAAATACTTAAACTAACTAAACAAGACCAAAATAGGATAATGGCCCAATATGGCCAAAATAAGCTTCTAAGCCCAATTCGCAGCAAATAACAAGATCTTGGGTTGTCCATTAGTATGAGTTGGCATCTTGGGCCCCTTGGCCCATTCTTGATACATCTCTTCCACAATTGCTTTAGCCAAGTTCCCAAAGTCTTCTCTTAACCTCTTTGCTCTTGCTCGTGTGATTGGTCCTACTGGCATGGTAAAAACTCCATCTTGGCCCCTTATACTAGAATGTCCAATTTGTCCTCCGGAGCACGTATCAAATTCCTTATGGAATTAGACTTGCTTACAATCAATTACAAAAGGAAAATAAAGGAGAATGAGAAACCAATTCCTTTTAGATGAAGACTTGATTCTATTCAACGTCCAAAAGAACTTAAAGAAGAATGAGAAACCAATTTTTTAAGGAATAAGACTTGCTTCCAATCAAATGCAAAAGCAACATAAAGGAGAATGAGAAACCAATTCCTTAAGGAATTAGACTTGCTTACAATCAATTACGAAAGGAACATAAAGGAGAATGAGAAACCAATTCCTTTTGGATGAAGACTTGATTCTAGTCAATGCCCAAAAGAACTTAAAGTAGAATGAGAAACCAATTCCTTTTGGACTAAGACTTGATTCTATTCAATGCCCAAAATAACTTAAAGAAGAATGAGAAACCAACTCCTTAAGGAATAAGACTTGCTTGCAATCAATTGCAAAAGGAATATAAAGGAGAATGAGAAACCAATTCCTTTTGGATAAAGACTTGATTCTATTCAATGCCCAAAAGAACTTAAAGAAGAATGAGAAACCAATTCTTTAAGGAATAAGACTTGCTTCCAATCAAATGCAAAAGCAACATAAAGGAGAATGAGAAACCAATTCCTTAAGGAATTAGACTTGCTTACAATCAATTACAAAAGTAACATAAAGGAGAATGAGAAACCAATTCCTTTTGGATTAAGACTTCATTCTAGTCAATGCCCAAAAGAACTTAAAGGAGAATGAGAAACCAATTCCTTTTGGATTAAGACTTGATTCCATTCAATGCCCAAAAGAACTTAAAGAAGAATGAGAAACCTATTCCTTACGGAATTAGACTTGCTTACAATCAATTACAAAAGGAACATAATGGAGAATGAGAAACCAATTCCTTTTGGATTAAGACTTGATTCCATTCAATGCCCAAAAGAATTTAAAGCAGAATAGGAAACCAATTCCTTTTGGACTAAAACGTGACTTCATTCAATGCCCAAAAGAATTTAAAGTAGAATGAGAAACCAATTCCTTAAGGAATTAGACTTGGTTACAATCAATTACAAAAGGAACATAAAGGCAAATGAGAAACCAATTCCTTTTGGATGAAGACTTGATTCTAGTCAATGTGCAAAAGAACTTAAAGTAGAATGAGAAACCAATTCCTTTTGGACTAAGTATTGATTACATTCAATGCCCAAAATAATTTAAAAAAGAGTGAGAAACCAACTCCTTAAGGAATAAGACTTGCTTCCAATCAATTGCAAAAGGAATATAAAGAACAATGAGAAACCAATTCCTTTTGGATTAAGACTTGATTCTATTCAATGCCCAAAAGAATGCAAAGAAGAATGAGAAACCAATTCTTTAAGGAGTAAGACTTGCTTCTAATCAAATGCAAAAGGAACATAAAGGAGAAGGAGAAACTAATTCCTTAAGGAATTAGACTTGCTTACAATCAATTACAAAAGGAAAATAAAGGAGAATGAGAAACCAATTTACTTTAGATGAAGACTTGATTCTATTCAACACCCAAAAGAACTTAAAGAAGAATGAGAATCCAATTCTTTTAAGGAATAAGACTTGCTTAAAATCAAATGCAAAAGCAACATAAAGGAGGATGAGAAACCAATTCCTTAAGGAATTAGACTTGCTTACAATCAATTACGAAAGGAATTTAAAGGAAAATGAGAAACCAATTCCTTTTGGATGAAGACTAGATTCTAGTCAATGCCCAAAAGAACTTAAAGTAGAATGAGAAACCAATTCCTTTTGGACTAAGACTTGATTCTATTCAATGCCCAAAATAACTTAAAGAAGAATGAGAAACCAACTCCTTAAGGAATAAGACTTGCTTCCAATCAATTGCAAAAGGAATATAAAGGACAATGTGAAACCAATTCCTTTTGGATAAAGACTTGATTCTATTCAAAGCCCAAAAGAACTTAAAGAAGAATGAGAAACAATTCTTTAAGGAATAAGACTTGCTTCCAATCAAATGCAAAAGCAACTTAAAGGAGAATGAGAAACCAATTCCTTAAGGAATTAGACTTGCTTACAATCAATTACAAAAGGAACATAAAGGAGAATGAGAAACCAATTCCTTTTTAGATGAAGACTTGATTCTAGTCAATGCCCAAAAGAACTTAAAGTAGAATGAGAAACCAATTATTTTTGGATTAAGACTTGATTCCATTCAATGCCCAGAAGAACTTAAAGAAGAATGAGAAACCTATTCCTTAAGGAATAAGGCTTGCTACAAATCAATTGCAAAAGGAACATAAAGGACAATGAGAAACCAATTCCTTTTGGATTAAGACTTGATTCTATTCAATGCCCAAAAGAACGTAAAGAAGAATGAGAAACCAATTCTTTAAGGAGTAAGACTTGCTTCCAATCAAATGCAAAAGGAACATAAAGGAGAAGGAGAAACCAATTCCTTAAGGAATTAGACTTGCTTACAATCAATTACAAAAGGAAAATAAAGGAGAATGGGAAAACAATTCCTTTTAGATGAAGACTTGATTCTATTCAACGCCCAAAAGAACTTAAAAAAGAATGAGAAACCAATTTTTTAAGGAATAAGACTTGCTTCCAATCAAATGCAAAAGCAACATAAAGGAGAATGAGAAACCAATTCCTTAAGGAATTAGACTTGCTTTCAATCAATTACGAAAGGAACATAAAGGAGAATGAGAAACCAATTCCTTTTGGATGAAGACTTGATTCTAGTCAATACCCAAAAGAACTTAAAGTAGAATGAGAAACCAATTCCTTTTGGACTAAGAGTTGATTCTATTGAATGCCCAAAATAACTTAAAGAAGAATGAGAAACCAACTCCTTAAGGAATAAGACTTGCTTCCAATCAATTGCAAAAGGAATATAAAGGACAATGAGAAACCAATTCCTTTTGGATAAAGACTTGATTCTATTCAAAGCCCAAAAGAACTTAAAGAAGAATGAGAAACAATTCTTTATAAAGACTTGATTCTATTCAAAGCCCAAAAGAACTTAAAGAAGAATGAGAAACAATTCTTTAAGGAATAAGACTTGCTTCCAGTCAAATGCAAAAGCAACTTAAAGGAGAATGAGAAACCAATTCCTTAAGGAATTAGACTTGCTTACAATCAATTACAAAAGGAACATAAAGGAGAATGAGAAACTAATTCCTTTTTAGATGAAGACTTGATTCTAGTCAATGCCCAAAAGAACTTAAAGTAGAATGAGAAACCAATTCCTTTTGGATTAAGACTTGATTCCATTCAATGCCCAGAAGAACTTAAAGAAGAATGAGAAACCTATTCCTTAAGGAATAAGGCTTGCTACAAATCAAATGCAAAAGGAACATAAAGGAGAATGAGAAACCAATTCCTTTTTGATTAAGACTTGATTCCATTCAATGCCCAAAGAATTTAAAGCAGAATGGGAAACCAATTCCTTTTGGACTAAAACGTGATTTCATTCAATGCCCAAAAGAACTTAAAGCAGAATGAGAAACCAACTCCTTAAGGAATAAGACTTGCTTCCAATCAAATGCAAAAGCAACATAAAGGAGAATGAGAAACCAATTCCTTAAGGAATTAGACTTGCTTACAATCAATTACAAAAGGAATATAAAGGATAATGAGAAACCAATTCATTTTGGATGAAGACTTGATTCTAGTCAATGCCCAAAAGAACTTAAAGTAGAATGAGAAACCAATTCCTTTTGGACTAAGACTTGATTCTATTCAATGCCAAAAATAACTTAAAGAAGAATGAGAAACCAACTCCTTAAGGAATAAGACTTGCTTCCAGTCAATTGCAAAAGGAACATAAAGGAGAATGAGAAACCAATTCCTTTTGGATAAAGACATGATTTTATTCAATGCCCAAAAGAACTTAAAGAAGAATGAGAAACCAATTCCTTAAGGAATTAGACTTGCTTACAATCAATTACAAAAGGAACATAAAGGAGAATGAGAAACCAATTCCTTTTGGATGAAGACTTGATTCTAGTCAAAGCCCAAAAGAACGCAAAGAAGAATGAGAAACCAATTCTTTAAGGAGTAAGACTTGCTTCCAATCAAATGCAAAAGTAACATAAAGGAGAATGAGAAACCAATTCCTTTTTGATTAAGACTTGATTCCATTCAATGCCCCCAAGAACTTAAAGAAGAATGAGAAACCAATTCCTTAAGGAATAAGACTTGCTACAAATCAAATGCAAAAGGAACATAAAGGAGAATGAGAAACCAATTCCATTTTGATTAAGACTTGATTCTATTCAATGCCCAAAAGAATTTAAAGCAGAATGGGAAACCAATTCCTTTTAGACTAAAACGTGACTTCATTCAATGCCCAAAAGAATTTAAAGTAGAATGAGAAACCAATTCCTTAAGGAATTAGACTTGGTTACAATCAATTACAAAAGGAACATAAAGGCGAGTGAGAAACCACTTCCTTTTGGATGAAGACTTGATTCTAGTCAATGTGCAAAAGAACTTAAAGTAGAATGAGAAACCAATTCCTTTTGGACTAAGACTTGATTCCATTCAATGCCCAAAATAACTTAAAGAAGAGTGAGAAACCAACTCCTTAAGGAATAAGACTTGCTTCCAATCAATTGCAAAAGGAACATAAAGGACAATGAGAAACCAATTCCTTTTGGATTAAGACTTGATTCTATTCAATGCCCAAAAGAACGCAAAGAAGAATGAGAAACCAATACTTTAAGGAGTAAGACTTGCTTCCAATCAAATGCAAAAGGAACATAAAAGAGAAGGAGAAACCAATTCCTTAAGGAATTAGACTTGCTTACAATCAATTACAAAAGGAAAATAAAGGAGAATGAGAAACCAATTCCTTTTAGATGAAGACTTGATTCTATTCAACACCCAAAAGAACTTAAAGAATAATGAGAAACCAATTCCTTTTGGAATAAGACTTGCTTCAAATCAAATGCAAAAGCAACATAAAGGAGAATGAGAAACCAATTCCTTAAGGAATTAGACTTGCTTACAATCAATTACAAAAGGAACATAAAGGAGAATGAGAAACCAATTCCTTTTGGATGAAGACTTGATTCTAGTCAATGCCCAAAAGAACTTAAAGTAGAATGAGAAACCAATTCCTTTTGGATTAAGACTTGATTCCATTCAATGCCCAAAAGAACTTAAAGCAGAATGAAAAACCAACTCCTTAAGGAATAAGACTTGCTTCCAATCAATTGCAAAAGGAACATAAAGGAGAATGAGAAACCAATTCCTTTTGGATAAAGACATGATTCCATTCAATGCCCAAAAGAACTTAAAGAAGAATGAGAAACCAATTCTTTAACGAATAAGGCTTGCTTCAAATCAAATGCAAAAGCAACAGAAGGGAGAATGAGAAACCAATTCCTTAAGGAATTAGACTTGCTTACAATCAATTACAAAAGGAACATAAAGGAGAATGAGAAACCAATTCCTTTTGGATGAAGACTTGATTCTAGTCAATGCCCAAAAGAACATAAAGTAGAATGAGAAACCAATTCCTTTTGGATTAAGACTTGATTCCATTCAATGCCCAAAAGAACTTAAAGAAGAATGAGAAACCAACTCCTTAAGGAATAAGACTTGCTTCCAATCAATTGCAAAAGGAACATAAAGGACAATGAGAAACCAATTCCTTTTGGATTAAGACTTGATTCTATTCAATGCCCAAAAGAACGCAAAGAAGAATGAGAAACCAATACTTTAAGGAGTAAGACTTGCTTCCAATCAAATGCAAAAGGAACATAAAAGAGAAGGAGAAACCAATTCCTTAAGGAATTAGACTTGCTTACAATCAATTACAAAAGGAAAATAAAGGAGAATGAGAAACCAATTCCTTTTAGATGAAGACTTGATTCTATTTAACGCCCAAAAGAACTTAGAGAAGAATGAGAAACCAATTTTTTAAGGAATAAGACTTGCTTCCAATCAAATGCAAAAGCAACATAAAGGAGAATGAGAAGCCAATTCCTTGAGGAATTAGACTTGCTTACATTCAATTACGAAAGGAACATAAAGGAGCATGAGAAACCAATTCCTTTTGGATGAAGACTTGATTCTAGTCAATACCCAAAAGAACTAAAAGTAGAATGAGAAACCAATTCATTTTGGACGAAGACTTGATTCTATTGAATGCCCAAAATAACTTAAAGAAGAATGAGAAACTAACTCCTTAAGGAATAAGACTTGCTTCCAATCAATTGCAAAAGGAATATAAAGGAGAATGAGAAACCAATTCCTTTTGGATAAAGACTTGATTCTATTCAATGCCCAAAATAACTTAAAGAAAAAGGAGTAACCAATTCCTTTTGGACTAAGCCTTGATTCCCTTCAATGCCCAAAAGAACTTGAAGAAGAATGAGAAACCAATTCTTTAAGGAATAAAACTTGCTTCCAATCAAATGCAAAAGCAACATAAAGGAGAATGAGAAACCAATTCCTTAAGGAATTAGACTTGCTTACAATCAATTACAAAAGGAACATAAAGGAGAATGAGAAACCAATTCCTTTTGGATGAAGACTTGATTCTAGTCAATGCCCAAAAGAACATAAAGTAGAATGAGAAACCAATTCCTTTTGGATTAAGACTTGATTCCATTCAATGCCCAAAAGAACTTAAAGAAGAATGAGAAACCAATTCCTTAAGGAATAAGACTTGCTACAAATCAAATGCAAAAGGAACATAAAGGAGAATGAGAAACCAATTCCTTTTTGATTAAGACTTGATTCCATTCAATGCCCAAAACAATTTAAAGCGGAATGGGAAACCAATTGCTTTTGGACTAAAACGTGATTTCATTCAATGCCCAAAAGAACTTAAAGCAGAATGAGAAACCAACTCCTTAAGGAATAAGACTTGCTTCCAATCAAATGCAAAAGCAACATAAAGGAGAATGAGAAACCAATTCCTTAAGGAATTAGACTTGCTCACAATCAATTACAAAAGGAACATAAAGGAGAATGAGAAACCAATTCCTTTTGGATGAAGACTTGATTCTAGTCAATGCCCAAAAGAACATAAAGTAGAATGAGAAACCAATTCCTTTTGGACTAAGACTTGATTCTATTCAATGCCAAAAATAACTTAAAGAAGAATGAGAAACCAATTCCTTAAGGAATTAGACTTGCTTACAATCAATTACAAAAGGAACATAAAGGAGAATGAGAAACCAATTCCTTTTGGATGAAGACTTGATTCTAGTCAATGCCCAAAAGAACGCAAAGAAGAATGAGAAACCAATTCTTTAAGGAGTAAGACTTGCTTCCAATCAAATGCAAAAGTAACATAAAGGAGAATGAGAAACCAATTCCTTTTTGATTAAGACTTGATTCCATTCAATGCCCCCAAGAACTTAAAGAAGAATGAGAAACCAATTCCTTAAGGAATAAGACTTGCTACAAATCAAATGCAAAAGGAACATAACGGAGAATGAGAAACCAATTCCATTTTGATTAAGACTTGATTCCATTCAATGCCCAAAAGAATTTAAAGCAGAATGGGAAACCAATTCCTTTTAGACTAAAACATGACTTCATTCAATGCCCAAAAGAATTTAAAGTAGAATGAGAAACCAATTCCTTAAGGAATTAGACTTGGTTACAATCAATTACAAAAGGAACAGAAAGGCGAGTGAGCAACCACTTCCTTTTGGATGAAGACTTGATTCTAGTCAATGTGCAAAAGAACTTAAAGTAGAATGAGAAACCAATTCCTTTTGGTCTAAGTCTTGATTACATTCAATGCCCAAAAGAACTTAAAGAAGAGTGAGAAACCAACTTCTTAAGGAATAAGACTTGCTTCCAATCAATTGCAAAAGGAACATAAAGAGCAATGAGAAACCAATTCCTTTTGCATTAAGACTTGATTCTATTCAATGCCCAAAAGAACGCAAAGAAGAATGAGAAAACAATTCTTTAAGGAATAAGACTTGCTTCCAATCAAATGCAAAAGCAACATAAAGGAGAATGAGAAACCAATTCCTTAAGGAATTAGACTTGCTTACAATCAATTGCAAAAGGAACATAAAGGAGAATGAGAAACCACTTCCTTTTGGATGAAGACTTGATTCTAGTCAATGCCCAAAAGAACTTAAAGTAGAATGAGAAACCAATTCCTTTTGGACTAAGACTTGATTCTATTCAATGCCAAAAATAACTTAAAGAAGAATGAGAAACCAACTCCTTAAGGAATAAGACTTGCTTCCAATCAATTGCAAAAGGAACATAAAGGAGAATGAGAAACCAATTCCTTCTGGATAAAGACATGATTCTATTCAATGCCCAAAATAACTTAAAGAAGAATGTGAAACCAATTCTTTAAGGAATAAGACTTGCTTACAATCAATTACAAAAGGAACATAAAGGAGAATGAGAAACCAATTCCTTTTGGATGAAGACTTGATTCTAGTCAATGCCCAAAAGAACGCAAAGAAGAATGAGAAACTAATTCTTTAAGCAGTAAGACTTGCTTCCAATCAAATGCAAAAGTAACATACAGGAGAATGAGAAACCAATTCCTTACGGAATTAGACTTGCTTACAATCAATTACAAAAGGAACATAAAGGAGAATGAGAAACCAATTCCTTTTGGATTAAGACTTGATTCCATTCAATGCCGAAAAGAACTTAAAGAAGAATGAGAAACCAATTCCTTAAGGAATAAGACTTGCTACAAATCAAATGCAAAAGGAACATAAAGGAGAATGAGAAACCAATTCCTTTTTGATTAAGACTTGATTCCATTCAATGCCCAAAAGAATATAAAGCAGAATGGGAAACCAATTCCTTTTGGACTAAAACGTGACTTCATTCAATGCCCAAAAGAATTTAAAGTAGAATGAGAAACCAATTCCTTAAGGAATTAGACTTGGTGACAATCAATTACAAAAGGAACAAAAAGGCGAATGAGAAACCACTTCCTTTTGGATGAACACTTGATTCTCGTCAATGTGCAAAAGAACTTAAAGTAGAATGAGAAACCAATTCCTTTTGGCCTAAGTCTTGATTACATTCAATGCCCAAAAGAACTTAAAGAAGAGTGAGAAACCAACTCCTTAAGGAAGAAGACTTGCTTCCAATCAATTGCAAAAGGAACATAAAGGAGAATGAGAAACCAATTCCTTTTGGATGAAGACTTGATTCTATTCAATGCCCAAAAGAACTTAAAGAAGAATGAGAAACCAATTCTTTAAGGAATAAGACTTGCTTCCAATCAAATGCAAAAGCAACATAAAGGAGAATGAGAAACCAATTCCTTAAGGAATTAGACTTGCTTACAATCAATTACAAAAGGAACATAAAGGATAATGAGAAACCAATTCATTTTGGATGAAGACTTGATTCTAGTCAATGCCCAAAAGAACTTAAAGTAGAATGAGAAACCAATTCCTTTTGGACTAAGACTTGATTCTATTCAATGCCAAAAATAACTTAAAGAAGAATGAGAAACCAACTCCTTAAGGAATAAGACTTGCTTCCAATCAATTGCAAAAGGAACATAAAGGAGAATGAGAAACCAATTCCTTTTGGATAAAGACATGATTCTATTCAATGCCCAAAAGAACTTAAAGAAGAATGAGAAACCAATTCCTTAAGGAATTAGACTTGCTTACAATCAATTACAAAAGGAACATAAAGGAGAATGAGAAACCAATTCCTTTTGGATGAAGACTTGATTGTAGTCAATGCCCAAAAGAAAGCAAAGAAGAATGAGAAACCAATTCTTTAAGGAGTAAGACTTGCTTCCAATCAAATGCAAAAGTAACATAAAGGAGAATGAGAAACCAATTCCTTACGGAATTAGACTTGCTTACAATCAATTACAAAAGGAACATAAAGGAGAATGAGAAACCAATTCCTTAAGGTATTAGACTTGCTTACAATCAATTACAAAAGGAAAATAAAGGAGAATGAGAAACCAATTCCCTTTCGATGAAGACTTGATTCTATTCAACACCCAAAAGAACTTAAAGAATAATGAGAAACCAATTTTTTAACGAATAAGACTTGCTTCCAATCAAATGCAAAAGCAACATAAAGGAGAATGAGAAACCAATTCCTTAAGGAATTAGACTTGCTTACAATCAATTACAAAAGGAACATAAAGGAGAATGAGAAACCAATTCCTTTTTGATTAAGACTTGATTCCATTCAATGCCCACAAGAACTTAAAGAAGAATGAGAAACCAATTCCTTAAGGAATAAGACTTGCTACAAATCAAATGCAAAAGGAACATAAAGGAGAATGAGAAACCAATTCCTTTTTTATTAAGACTTGATTCCATAAAATGCCCAAAAGAATTTAAAGCAGAATGGGAAACCAATTCCTTTTGGACTAAAACGTGACTGCCTTCAATGCCCAAAAGAATTTAAAGCAGAATGAGAAACCAATTCCTTAAGGAATTAGACTTAGTTACAATCAATTACAAAAGGAACATAAAGGCGAATGAGAAACCACTTCCTTTTGGATGAAGACTTGATGCTAGTCAATGTGCAGTAGAACTTAAAGTAGAATGAGAAACCAATTCCTTTTGGACCAAGACATGATTCCATTCAATGCCCAAAATAACTTAAAGAAGAGTGAGAAACCAACTCCTTAAGGAATAAGACTTGCTTCCAATCGATTGCAAAAGGAACATAACGGACAATGAGAAACAAATTCCTTCTTCATTAAGACTTGATTCCATTCAATGCCCAAAAGAATTTAAAGCTTAAGGGGAAACCAATTCCTTTTGGACTAAAACGTGATTTCATTCAATGCCCAAAAGAATTTAAAGCATAATGAGAAACCAACTCCTTAAGGAATAAGACTTGCTTCCAATCAATTGCAAAAGGAATATAAAGGAGAATGAGAAACCAATTCCTTTTGGATAAAGACTTGATTCTATTCAATGCCCAAAAGAACTTAAAGAAGAATGAGAAACCAATTCCTTTTGGATTAAGACTTGATTCTATTCAATGCCCAAAAGAACTTAAAGAAGAATGAGAAACCAATTCTTTAACGAATAAGACTTGCTTCCAATCAAATGCAAAAGCAACATAAAGGAGAATGAGAAACCAATTCCTTAAGGAATTAGACTTGCTTACAATCAATTACAAAAGGAAATAAAGGATAATGAGAAACCAATTCCTTTTGGATGAAGACTTGATTCTAGTCAATGCCCAAAAGAACTTAAAGTAGAATGAGAAACCAATTCCTTTTGGACTAAGACTTGATTCTATTCAATGCCCAAAATAACTTAAAGAAGAATGAGAAACTAACTCCTTAAGGAATAAAACTTGCTTCCAATCAATTGCAAAAGGAATATAATGGAGAATGAGAAACCAATTCCTTTTCGATAAAGACTTGATTCTATTCAACGCCCAAAAGAACTTAAAGAAGAATGAGAAACCAATTCTTTAAGGCGTAAGACTTGCTTCCAATCAATTGCAAAAGGAACATAAAGGAGAATGAGAAACCAATTCCTTTTGGATTAAGACTTGATTCTATTCAATGCCCAAAAGAACGCAAAGAAGAATGAGAAACCAATTCTTTAAGGAATAAGACTTGCTTCCAATCAAATGCAAAAGTAACAGAAAGGAGAATGAGAAACTAATTCCTTAAGAAATTAGACTTGCTTACAATCAATTAGAAAAGGAATATAAAGGAGAATGAGAAACCAATTCCTTTTAGCTGAAGACTTGATACTGTCAACGCCCAAAAGAACTTAAAATAGAATGAGAAACCAATTCCTTTTGGACTAAGACTTGATTCCATTTATTGCCCAAAATAACTTAAAGAAGAATGAGAAACCAACTCCTTAAGGAATAAGACTTGCTTCCAATCAATTGCAAAAGGAACATAAAGGAGAATGAGAAACCAATTCCTTTTGGATTAAGACTTGATTCCATTCAATGCCCAAAAGAACTTAAAGAAGAATAAGAAACCAATTCCTTAAGGAATAAGACTTGCTACAAATCAAATGCAAAAAGGAACATAAAGGAGAATGAGAAACTAATTCCTTAAGGAATTAGACTTGCTCACAATCAATTACAAAAGGAGCATAAAGGAGAATGAGAAACCAATTCCTTTTAGATGAAGACTTGATTATGTCAATGCCCAAAAGAACTTAAAGTAGAATGAGAAACCAATTCCTTTTGGATGATGACTTGATTCTAGTCAATGCCCAAAAGAACTTAAAGTAGAATGAGAAACCAATTCCTTTTGGATTAAGACTTGATTCCATTCAATGCCCACAAGAACTTAAAGAAGAATGAGAAACCAATACCTTAAGGAATAAGACTTGCTACAAATCAAATGCAAAAGGAACATAAAGGAGAATGAGAAACCAATTCCTTTTGGATTAAGACTTGATTCCATTCAATGCCCAAAAGAACTTAAAGAAGAATGAGAAACCTATTCCTTAAGGAATAAGGCTTGCTACAAATAAAATGCAAAAAGAACATAAAGGAGAATGAGAAACCAATTCCTTAAGGAATTAGACTTGCTTACAATCAATTACAAAAGGAACATAAAGGAGAATGAGAAACCAATTCCTTTTGGATGAAGACTTGATTCTAGCCAATGCCAAAAAGAATGCAAAGAAGAATGAGAAACCAATTCTTTAAGGAGTAAGAGTTGATTCCAATCAAATGCAAAAGTAACGTAAAGGAGAATGAGAAACCAATTCCTTACAGAATTAGACTTGCTTACAATCAATTACAAAAGGAACATAAAGGAGAATGAGAAACCAATTCCTTTTGGATTAAGACTTGATTCCGTTCAATGCCCAAAAGAACTTAAAGAAGAATGAGAAGCCAATTCCTTAAGGAATAAGACTTGCTACAAATCAAATGCAAAACGAACATAAAGGGGAATGAGACACCAATTCCATTTTGAATAAGACTTGATTCCATTCAATGCCAAAAAGAATATAAAGCATAATGGGAAACCAATTCCTTTTGGACTAAAGCGTGATTTCATTCAATGCCCAAAATAACTTAAAGCATAATGAGAAACCAACTCCTTAAGGAATAAGGCTTGGTTCCAATCAATTGCAAAAGGAATATAAAGGAGAATGAGAAACCAATTCCTTTTGGATAAAGACTTGATTCTATTCAATGCCCAAAAGAACTTAAAGAAGAATGAGAAACCAATTCTTTAAGGAATAAGACTTGCTTCCAATCAAATGCAAAAGCAACATAAAGGAGAATGAGAAACCAATTCCTTAAGGAATTAGACTTGCTTACAATCAATTACGAAAGGAACATAAAGGATAATGAGAAACCAATTCCTTTTGGAAGAAGACTTGATTCTAGTCGATGCCCAAAAGAACTTAAAGTAGAATGAGAAACCAATTCCTTTTGGACTAAGACTTGATTCTAGTCAATGCCCAAAATAACTTAAAGAAGAATGAGAAACCAACTCCTTAAGGAATAAAACTTGCTTCCAATCAATTGCAAAAGGAATATAATGGAGAATGAGAAACCAATTCCTTTTCGATAAAGACTTGATTCTATTCAATGCCCAAAAGAACTTAAAGAAGAATGAGAAACCAATTCTTTAAGGAGTAAGACTTGCTTCCAATCAAATGCAAAAGCAACAGAAAGGAGAATGATAAACCAATTCCTTAAGGAATTAGACTTGCTTACAATCAATTACAAAAGGAACATAAAGGAGAATGAGAAACCAATTCCTTTTGGATGAAGACTTGATTCTAGTCAATGCCCAAAAGAACTTAAAGTAGAATGAGAAACCAATTCCTTAAGGAATAAGACTTGCTAATCAATCAATTACAAAAGGAACATAAAGGAGAATAAGAAACCAATTCCTTTTGGATTAAGACTTGATTCCATTCAATGCCCAAAAGAACTTAAAGAAGAATGAGAAACCTATTCCTTAAGGAATAAGGCTTGCTACAAATCAAATGCAAAAAGAACATAAAAGGAAAATGAGAAACTAATTCCTTAAGGAATTAGACTTGCTTACAATCAATTACAAAAGGAACATAAAGGAGAATGAGAAACCAATTCCTTTTGGATGAAGGCTTGATTCTAGTCAATGCCAAAAAGAACTTAAAGAAGAATGAGAAACCAATTCTTTAAGGAGTAAGACTTGCTTCCAATCAAATGGAAAAGTAACGTAAAAGAGAATGAGAAACCAATTCCTTACGGAAATAGACTTGCTTACAATCAATTACAAAAGGAACATAAAGGAGAATGAGAAACCAATTCCTTAAGGAATAAGACTTGCTTCCAATCAATTGCAAAAGGAATATAAAGAACAATGAGAAACCAATTCCTTTTGGATTAAGACTTGATTCCATTCAA